>PVJS01039054.1:0-19094 GCA_004027185.1 Glis glis
AACCCGGATCCTCTGGTCTCAGCCTCCCAAGTACTGGGATAATAAGCATGTGCCACTATGCCCAGCTTCTCTTAGATTTATATGTAAGCATTTAAACTTGGGGGTGCTAATGAAAATGGTACTGTGATAATTTCAAATTCCACTTGTTCACTGCTGGTAGATAGAAAAGATTCTTACTCTTCCCATATCTAGTCTGTTCGTAAGTGGGCCAAAGGTATTCTACATGTCTGTCTGTCTTACTGGTCTCTAGCATTTCATTTTGATTCTTTCCTAGAATTCCCACTCTTTGCTTATATTGCCCATCTGCTCTTGCATCCTGTCTACTTTATCCATTACACCCTCTCAAACATTAATTACAGTTTTTTTAAATTCCCAGTCTAAGAACTCCAACATCCTAGCCATATATGAGTCTAACTCTGATGTTTGTCCTTTCTCTGTTTTTTGACTTTTAATATAACTTGTAACTTTGTTGAAACCTGGATTTGGTGTACTGGGTAAAAAGAAACTCTAATATATTAAACAGGGCTTTAGTAATACAGTGGTAAGGTTCTGGGAGGGGAAGCATTCTATAGTGCTGGTTATGTCTCAGGTCTTTAGTAAGTCTGTGGCCATGGACTGAGCACTTTAGAAGTGCTTCTGTTCTTATCCCAACCTCTGGTGGACTGGATGGCTGAAGGAGGTTGAAGGTAGGTATGCCCCTTCCCCAGATTAGTTAGGATCTGATAAAGCCCCAGAAGGTCCGGCTCTGGTGAAATCATTTTTCTCGAGGCAGGGCTTGTTAAAATGAACAGACTAATCTGGTATATTATGAAGTGGCTACCTATCCCCACCCTCATCACCCTCCAGGAACCCTAGCACGTTTTTCTTGTATATTCACTCTGAGATCCTGGTGGAAATCAAAGGGATAAATCTCACAAAACCATGTGGAGCCCCCGGGGTTCCTGAGCTCTCAGACTGAGCCACAAGGAGCCTCGGGCAGTTTGTCAATCACAGCTCAGGTTTTCTTACCCCAGCTCTAGTATCCAAGGAGGTTATTCATGGGTTTTTATTCCAGTGAATATTAGTATTATATTTAATTCAAGTTTTTATGGTTCGTTAGATATGGAAATATAACAGATTTCTAATGTTCATTTTGTAATCTTGAAACTTTGCTGATGATCATTTTGTTATCTTGAAATTTTGCTTAATTCTCTAGTTATTCACAGATTTTTTAATTTTATATGCACAGACTATTATGTTTTCCTTAAGTAAAGACAAGTATATTTCTTCTTTTCCAATCCCAGTGCCTTGTATTTTATTTTCTTCCCTTATAGCATGGTCTGAAACTTTTGGTATTATGTTAAATAATAATGCTTAAGTCTTAGAATTAAAGCATTCGCCATTAAGTATGATGTTAGCTATAAATTTTTGTAGCTATCCTTTACCAGGTTAAAGAAGTTTCCTTCTATTACTAGTTTTTAGAGAGGTTTTTTGTGTGTGTGAATTGGTTTTGAATTTTCAAATGCTTATTCTGTATCAGTTGACGCAATCATGAAACTTCTTTTCTTTATACTGTTAATATAGTTGAATTACGCTGACTTGATTTTCAAATATTAAACAGACATTGCATCCCAGGAATCAACTGCACTTGGTCATGGTATACAATTCTTTTTGGATATTGCTGATTTGTGTCTTCTATTATTTTGCTATAAATTTTTGTATGTATATTCATGAGGAATATTGGTCTGTAGTTTTCTGTTTTGTCGTGTTTTTTTATTTTGGTATCAGTGTAATACTGGCTCTTCTGAACTATGAATTGTTCCCACTTCTTTCATTTTCAGGGAGGAAATAATCTAGAACTAATGTTAATTCTCCTGTAAAGGTTTGGTAAAATTCTCTGGTGAAACTATATGAGCCTCAAGATTTTATTTTAGGTGTATTTTAATTGCAAATTCAATTCCCTTAATAGTTATAGAGCTATTCAAAGTATGTGTTTCATACTGGGTGGTAGTTTGTGCTTTTCTAGGAATTGGTCCATTTCATCTAAATTACCAAATTTACATGTGCAGGGTTGATTGTAGTATTCCCTTGTTATCCTTTTGATGTTTGCATTATCTGTCCGTTTCATTCTTAATGATGATAATTTGTGTTCTCTCTCTCTCTCTCTCCTTCCTTCCTTCTTTCCTTCCTTCCCTCCCTCTTTCCATCTCTCTAGTCATCTTTGCCAGAGGTTTGTAAATTTTCTTGATCTTTGCAAAGAACCAGCTTTGTGTTTCACTAATCTTTTTTTCTCTATGGTTTTCATTTACAATTTCATTGATTTCTGTTCTTACTTTTGTTTCACTCCTTCTCCTTGTTTTGGGTCCATTTCGTTCTTTTCCTAGTTCCTTGAATTAAGATCCCTTACATTACTGACTTGAAGCTTTTTCTTCTTTTCTGATAGGAGCATTTAGTGCTTGAAGTTTCTCTTAGTGTTGCTATAGATGTGTCCCATAAATTTTTATATGTTCTGCTTTTGTTTCATTCAACTATATGCATTTTTAAAATTCCCTTTGTGGCTTCCTCTTTGACTCATGAACTATTTAGAAGTGTACTGTTTAGTTTATAAGTATTTGGAGTTTCCTGTTATCTTTCTGTTACTAATAGTTTGACTCAGGTGCAGTCAGAGAATAAACTTTGTACAATTTCAGTTCTTTCAGATTTGTTGAGGTTTATTTTTTGGTCCTGAAAATGGTCTATCTTGGTACGTGTTCCACAGGCACTTGAAAAAAAAAAATGTGTCTTCTGCTGTTGATGGGTAGTAGAGTGCTCTATAAATGCCAGTTATATCTTAATGCATGATATTACTGTTGGATTCTTCTAGATCCTTGCTGGTTTTCTGTCTGATTGCTCTATCAACTGTTCAGAGAGAATACTGAAGTCTCCAATTATAACTGTAGATTTATATTTGTATTTCTCCTTTGGGTTCTATTAGTTTTTGCTTCATATCTTTTCTGATTCTGATATTTGGTATACACATATTTAGGACTGGTATATCTTCTTAGTAGATTGATAAGTCTACTTTCTCTGTCTCTCTGGTAATTTTCTTTGCTCTGAAACATTCTTCATCCAATATTAATACTGCCATTCATGTTTTCTTTTGATTAATATTTACATGATCTGTTATTTTACTTCATTTTTCTTTCAACCTATCTAAATAGTTTAAGTGTTTCTTGTTGACATCATAGAGTTGGGTTGTATTTGTAGTCCACTCTGTTAATCTTTGTTTTCTTTAATGGGCATATTTAGATCATTTACATTTAATGTAATTAATGATGTACTACATTTAATATAATTAATGATGTGCATTAAATTCACATATTATTGTTTGTTCTCTATATTTTTTCTATTTTCTTCTCCTGCCTTCTTATGAATCACTTGAATTTTTTTTAGAATTCCATTTTAGTTTATCCATAGTATTTCTGAGTTTACCTCTTTGTAAAGCTTTCTTAGTGGTTTCTCCAGTTATTATATAATCTATACATAAATAACCATAGCCTACTAGTTTCATCATTTTATCACTTCAAGCTAAATGTGGAAACCTTACCTCTCTTTATGTTCTCTTACTCTCCCTCATTCATAATTGTTTTAAATATTTTCTCTACATACATTTAGAACTATATCAGATAGTATAATTTTTGCTTCGACCATAAAATCTAACTTAGAAAATTGAAAAGAAAATCTATTATTTATTCATTTACATGAGTAAATACAATATACTATTGTATTAAGAACAATTCCATTGTTCTTTTTTTCTTCCTAGGGTTCCAATATCCCAACTTTTATCATTTCTGCTTAGAAGAGTTTAGTTGTTCTTTTATGGCAAGCTTGCTAGTGACAAATTCTCTTATGTTTCCTCATCTGAGAATGCCTTGATTTTCCCTTCATTCCTGAAAAATATCTTCACAGTATATTGAATTCTGGGCTGAGAGTTCTTTTCTTTCAGCACTTAAAAAATCTTGTGCCATGTTCCTCTGGCCTCCATGGTTTCTAGTGAGAAATTCATTGTCATTTCAACTATTTTTTGCTTATAGGTAAAGTATTGTTTCTGTCTCACTGCTTTCAACTTTTTTTCCTTTCTCATTAGTTTTTAAAGGTATGACTGTGATGGGACTTGCATGAATTTCTTTAGACTTATCTTGTTTGGGATTCGCTCAGCTACTGAATTTGTAGGTTTATGCGTATCCATTGTTTCCTCCGACTTTTCAGTCCTATGTTCTTTCTCATCTGTTAGCCCAACGATACAATTATTAGCTCTTTTGATTTAGTTTCACATGTTCCTTCATCTCAGTTCTGCCCTCCCAAACACACACACAATCTATTTCCTCTCTACTCATATTGGGCAGTTTCCACTGTTCTGTCTTCAAGGTTACTAACACTTTCCTCTGTCTTATCAATTCTGATCTTGAGTTCATTGAGTTTCTTTATTTTTTCTTTTATTATATTTTTTCAGTTCTAAAGTTTGCATTTGGCTTTTTTTGCATCTTCTATATCTTTGCTGAGACTGTTTTCCATTTGTTTCATGCACTTTAGTAGTTGTTAAAGAAAGCACTTTTATGATAGCTGTTTTAAAATCTTTCTCAAATAATTCTAACATCTGTGCCATTTCAGTGTTGGTATTTGTTGATTGTCTTTCCTCATTCAAGAAGAAATCTTCCTAGTTCTTGTATGATAATTGCCTTTCAATAGAAACTTGGGCATTCTGGTATTACTAGACTCAAGATCTTATTTAAGCCAGGTATAGTGGCACACTCCTGCAATTCCAGAACTCGGGAGGCTGAGGCAGGAGGACTGCACATTCAAGGCCAGCCTGGGCTACTTAGCTAGACCTTGTCTCAAAATAAAAACTTAAAAAGAACTGGAGAGGTAGCTCAATGGTAGGGTACTTTTATAGCATGTGTGAAGCCCTGTGTTTAAGCCCTAGTACCCCTACTCCACAAAATATATCTTAATTAAATCTTTTATTTTAATAGTCCTCCCACCCCCACATATCACTCTGATAGGGAAAGTGGATAATCAACTTGTTACTCCCGGGGAGGGATGGAAGTTCAGGTTCCCCATTCAGCCTTCACTAATATCTGAGGAAGGAAAGCAGAATTCCTGTTTACTGCTGGGTGATGGTAGGGGTACAGGACCTCATCGATACAATCCTGGCTGGGGAGGACAGGGTATCTTCTTACTGTTCCTCATGTGGCCTCCAGTGGTACCAAGTACAAGTAGCTTCACTGCTACTAGGCAAAGATCAAGGTCCTCAAATCTCTGATAGTCCTCCACTGACACTGCCCCAGGGGGGAGATGGGGCACCTTGTTACACCCTGGCAAGGAGAGAAGTCTAGAAGCTCTACTTGGCCTTTGTTAGTGGGAATGGAAATAGAGCCAGTTTTCAGGGACACTGGTCTGGAACAGAGCAGTTATTATTTCTTGTTTTGGTAAAAGTTTTTTGTCTTGCTAAGCTTTGGCTAGAAAGAACAGACTTTTGTTAGGGTTTTGTTTTGTTTGTCTGCACCTGTTGGGTTTTTCAAGTTGTCCATTCCTCCAACATCCAATCTAGAATACATGAGGCAAAAAGAAATCCCAGGGAAATCACTACCATGTAGTTCTTTGGGTCAATAGCCAGTCTTCCCTCTTTTCTCCACTTTTCAGTCTCCTATTTGTTTTCTATATAATACCCAGAATTTGTAGCTATACTTAGTAGAAGGAATATGTAAAAGGCCCTCTACTCCATTTCTCAAGGAGCAAAAGTCTAACATATTGTAATGTGGTATCATTAAATATACTAGGTAACATTTTGGCCATACTGTTTAAATGAAGTACAAATAAGAATCCTTTTGGGTTGGTTCATTTCAACTCAGTATTCCTTCAATGAGCAAATATCCAAATACTGATAAATCTGAGTTCCCAATGAGGACAGTTTATCCATATATTATCATAGAGAATATTCTTAGGAACCTTAAAGAAAGTAAGTACCCATCTTGCATCATTTAAGTGATTTGAACAAGTTCCCCAATTTTTGTCAATCATATTTTAAATGCAAAACAGAAACTCTAGTATTTTTCCAATAGCATGTTAGCCTCAAAATTCTGTCTGACATATGTCAGATAAAGTTGGGAAGCTATTTTGATTACAAAATGCCAAGGTACTTGATCTAATAAATAGTGATGGCATTACAAAATCTATGACATCTCTTATAACAATGATTTGCAAAGTATATTAAGCTATTTTTCACAGAATACTAATGAATTTGGACAATCCAGCCAAACAATTTTCACTGATCTTCCATGTGAACACCATACCACACCCACACACAGGATGACTCTCTGGCAACACACGAACAAGAAGCATTAACTAGGCATGAAGGAACAAATCTTGGTAATATTACTCTGACACTCAAGTCAGTGTTCCCTCTAGCCATTTTTTTAACTTCTTTTAATTTATAGGAAGTTACAACAATAGTACAAAGTGTTCCATTTGCCCTTTACCCAGCTTCCCCCAATGGGGACATCTTTAATCTATCCCTATAATACAACATAAAAACAAGGAAAGTAACATTGGTTTATTACTACTAACTGGACTATGGGCTCCTTTCTCTCTTTTTTTAAATATGTAATTTATATTATACAATAGTAAATTTTCTCAGAAACACTCTTGGTTTTTGAGCATCCTACTACCAGTCAAATTATCAATCCATACCTCCAATTTAATTGCAGATTACCTATATATAAACAATCCCTACACAACACAAACATACGCACACCCACCCAATATATTCATAATACACAAACACAGCACAGAGGATTGCATGTCTCATATATTCAAATCACACACACATAACACAAAAGATTGCACCTAACTATGTCAAAACTTACATGAAAACAATAGTAATCCATCCTCTTCATCCCACCATAGTTCTTCTATTTTCCTCTACTATTTCTACAGTTAAGATTCTGAATAAATGAATCCAGGGACTTAAAGAGATCTTTAAAAGTTATCTAGTGGAAAATCCATCCGATGCTTGAATTCCTTCTACAACATCCCCACCACTGGTCCTTCAGCCTTAATTCAAATATCTCCAATATCTGAAGGAATTCAGTTTGCCTTTGTCAAGATCCTGATTCTTGAAGAAAGGTATTTCTAATCCTGAGCCAAATTTGTTTTTCTGGAGCTTGGACTCCTTTGGCTCTAGTTGTATCTGGCGGAGGATCTTAACAAGTCAAGTTTCACCTATCACCACCTTTCTCCGAATGAAACCAGACATCCTGGTTGGCCTGCGATGACCTCACTTGCATCCGTTGCTCTGACATAATTAATATCCCCCCTCACCATCACAATTTAAACAAAATGTGATGTAATTCCTCTCTCCAGGATAGCCCTCAAATATTTGAAGACTACATGTGTTTTTATCAGGTTAAACCTCCCTTTGTTTCTAAGCTGTCATTCCTATGATTTGATTTGAAGGGCCCTCACTAGCCTGACCATTCTTGCAAGAGAATGCACACAGCTTATTTACATTCTAAGAGCCCTATTCCTTAAACTCGTGTTGTGTAACTATGTTAATGAAGGGTTTTATAATCCTAATTAAGGAACAGAAAATCATTTACTTCTCTTTGAATACTAAACCAACATACAGCTATGGAATTACTGGCCCTCTGGGTAAGACACCTACCTAGTAGTCAATTTGTATAATGGTAGTAGGTAGCAGTCTCACATTATACCAGTAGGTGTCACTCTACATATGATATATTTTAAATTATTTCAATTTCAATTCATTCATTCAACAAACATTTGAGTGTGCATTATATGCCAGGTATGAGTCTAGGTACTAAGAATATAGTGGGGAATAAGAAAGACATAATCTTGTTATCATGGAATTTACAGTCTAGATATTATTGAATTATTCTACTTTATTTGCTAGATAAAAATTTATAAAATCCTATTCCTAATACAGTTAAACACACAATTATAGTTTTCTAAGTTAATAGATAACACAAAAAATAACTCATAAAGAACAAACACTATAATTAAAAAGAATCAGAGAAACTGTTCTGTACAAGCTAGATTAATTCATCCTGTGTATTTTCTAGCCTTTTGAATTTATATAACACTTCTCTTCCAAACTCCAAGTTTCTAAAACCCAAATTTAAGGCATTCCTCAGTACAACAGAAAAGAATTTATATTGAACAACAATTCAAATTTTTAATAATCTATCTATGCAAGTTTGTATAAGTAGATACCATGTAAATTTTAAATGATTCTTTACAAAGCTTATTAGTTCCCAAGATAAATATTTCCTTACCTCTACTTAGAAAATGTCATTTGCTAAACACCAAACACATTTCCCAGGTGAACAGAGCAAAGACAGTAATGAATTTTGCGTCAACATAGAATTTAGAGATTCCTCTGCTGTCAGAAGTCTTTGGGCAAACCTGTGAGACTCACAGCTATTACTAGGACTTCAAAGTGACTTGAAGCTTACAGCATAGCAATGAAAGGTCACACTGTGTCAAAAGAAACAAATATAAGAGAGGGGGCAGACAGTATACAGCAAGAAAAGTAGACTTGTCTGCACAGAAATCCAAAAACCTAGACAGTAGTCAGTTACTATTTTGTTTCCATCTACTCTCAAACAGAATACTCTCCACACTGAGAAAACATGGTTAAGGGAATACTTCTGTCACTAACAAAATGAACAATAAAAAGTCTGAGAACTCAGAATTCTCAAACTTCAAACTTCTTCAGTCATATCAATTTATTTGATAAAAATGATGCCTGTGAGAATAAAACACTGAGAGTTTCATGAAATAATCATATTAATGTTTCCTTTGGAATACCTCAAACTAGTAGTTCTCATCTAAATTGTTTTGAGGTATACTGCATATTGTTCATTTTTAATATTGAATCACATGTATACTTTAGAACACAAGAAGTCCTCAAAGAACATTAAGTTACAAATGAACACTATGGTGCATCACAAAAGATATTTAATGGTGAAAAGGATCTAAATTAATTTATATCTTAATATTAAATAAGGCATTTTCTTTTACTTCAATAGTAAAGCAGTAGAAGCTCAAATATTTTTAAAACATGGCTTATTGCCTATAGTTTTAAAATTGCACTTATAAACTATCTGACTGGCTCAGTATTGTTGATATTTTCATACCTGAGATGTCACCAAACTTGCAAGTACTCAATAGCACATATCTCTGTTAGTTCAGTATTTTTATTCCAAATATAATAGTGTGGTGTTTGTGTGAGCGCGTGTGTGCGTGTAGGAGATCCAGTATGCTGGAAAAAGCATGGTTTTTGGAGTGAAGAAAAGATCAAGGTTTGAATACTAGCACTCCCCTAAATTAGCTATATGATGCCTGGGCAAGTTACTTAATATGTTTTAACATCACTTTCCCACCAAAATACAAATAACAGGCTTGTGGGAAGGATTAAGTAACTATTTTATGTAAAAATGCCTAATATGGGGTCCAACACAGAGTAGGTGCTCAATAAATGGTAGTTATTAGGGAATGTCCCATTTCTTTTTGACCGTTACAACAACTATACCAATTAATGTTGAACAACTACTGACTCACAAGTTTAACTAACACAAAATGCATCTTCCTGCTGTAACACTTTTACAAAATAAAACCCCTCACCCAAGTGAATGCCAACAAATAGGCACCTTCTCCTTTTGCTCAAATATATTTTGCATGACCTTATATGAATTGCTTAGATAAAAGCTTTTTCCCTTCTGCTTTTGTTATTTTAAAGTGCAGATGCATTTGAGTCATTTTCTCCTTTTGTTTCATATCCTTAAGATCCAAAGCTTCAAAGACAGAATGTCAGCATGCAGTCGATATATGACTGAACTCTTGAAGAGACACTGAAGAATTACCTTGTCAATCACCCCAAGGACTCGGAAGGCCTTCAGCTCCTCGGCAGGGCTCCTTAGGTTCCAAGGGGGCCTTGAACTTAGTGATCCTGGAGGCTAATGGAAGATATCAAAGATTACACATCAATCAGGGAGGTACTTGAAGGAAGACTGCCTGCTGAAACAAATGCCAGGCCAAAGGAAACTAAATTTATCATAAATCAGAGAATGGAAAGATAAAAGGAGAAAGTTTCTGTTTGTCTGTAATGTAAAATTAAAAAACGAAGAAAATAAAAAAGCAAGAAGAAAGTTGCCAGTAAATAAATCATAACACTGAAAACAAAATTATTAAAAGAAAAATTAATGAGCTGATATAGTTTCTAGAGCAATAATTCAATTTAAGACTATATAGCCATCATGAAACTTTGAAACAAATGGAAAACTGGGTCAACAATCAATTAAAACTTGTATTTACCCTAGGCAGATCAATGATAATTTAGAAAAGAGAAACCAAAAAACAACAAATTGATGGGTAAACTTGGAAAAAGAACACAAACCATGAAACTGTAGCCCTATGTTACTTTATAAATACTTACCTTATGTTTTAAGAGGAATTGGCAGATTCAAGTTCAACAAGAAAAATTACCAACAATGGTGAAAAATTTTAAAAGCATCATATAACCAATAATTATCAGAACTAAGGTTGTTTAAGAGACGATTTATATGAGAAAAAAAAATCCTTCAAATATTTGAATACACGTAATGTGGACAAGTTTGTTACTACAAAAAAAGACCAAAAAAGATCAGTGTGTATAAGAAGAGGATACTTCCGTACTGTACACAATTTAAAAATAAGCCTAACTTCCATCCATTGGTTTCAGTGTTTTCTCGGTAAGTAAAATAAGCCATTTAGATTAGAAAAACTCTAAGAATGCCTCAATTTGGCATTTACAACCACAAAGTACTGCTACATTAATCCTTATATTACAACAGTGATGCTGCAAAGGATGACAGGAGACACAAGCTTTCTTATATCCTTAAAGTAGGCATCATTATTATCAAAAATCTATTCGAATGCAGAGGAAACATTCTGACCCCATGAATGGAAGACAAATATTCTGATTCATCAAACATCACAAACAATGAATTACTAGGATACCATTCTGGACACCTGAAGCTCCTGTGCAGACCAACATCACTAGAGAGAGCCTTGCCTACGGGAAACGTGTCTCATTCCTCTTTGTATTCACAGCACTTAGCATGCTGCGTGTGTCTGTTTAGTTGGAAGGAGTGAGGGACCACAGAAATGAGAGGGAGGAAGAGAGGAAGGAAGCTAGGGAGAAAGGTGGCCTGGATGCCTGGATAAATAATCATTTACAACTGGGAAAACTATCAACTGGGAAATTCTCTTTTTTGATGTTTTTTTTTTGTTGTTATTGGGGTTTCTTTTTTTTTTTTTTTGGTACTGGGGATTGAACCCAGGGGCATCCTACCTCAGGGCTATACTCCAGCCCTTTATATTACTTATTTATTTATTTATTCATTCATTGCGGTACTGGGGATTGAACCCAGGGGCATTCTACTTCCAAGCTACACCCCAGCCCTACTTTTTGTTCTTTATTTTGAAACAGGATCTCACTAAGTTGCGGAGGGCCTCACTAAATAGCTAAGGCTGGCTGCGAACCTGGATCCTCCAGTCTCAGCCTCCCAAGTACTGGGATTACAAGCGTGCACCACCACACCTGGCTATATTATTTATTTTAAAACAGCATCCCACTACATTGCTGAGATTGGCCTCGAACCTGCGATCCTCCTGTCTTTGCCTTCCAAGCACTGAGACTGCAGGCATGCGCCACTATACCCAGAAGAATTTCCTAAAAGTAGAAATTCTAATTGCTTTCAATTTGTTTTTTTGTTTGTTATTAGGTTTAATAGTAATTCCAGTTTGTTATTAGGTTTAATACTAATTTCAGTGTACCTGAAAAGGTAATGATTGAAAAGAAAAAAGAAGAGACTTACTTTTTAAAGACACTTGAGAAAGTTGGTGATAGTGGCAATTGGAGAGGATAATAATCTCTAAACTGATTCAACTTACGTTTCAAAAAATACTTATTTGATATCTTATTTCATGTAGTACTGAGGTAGATGCCATAAAAAATCTCTGCCTCCCTAAAACCTTAATATCTAAGTACATATAAGCAGTTATCAAAGTATTTTCTGTTATATACTAGAAAGTTTCTTCTATCTTAATTTATATTGTATTATTTCATCTTTTTCCCTCACCCCACACTGACTGTGGCATTTACAAGAAGCTACCATTAGTGTGTGTGTGTGTGTGTGTGTGTGTGTGTGTGTGTGTGTGTGTAACTGAGGTTGAACCCAGGGTCATTCTACCTCCAAGCTACACACCCAGTCCTACTTTTATTTTTTATTTGGAAACAGGGCCTCGCTAAGTTGCTGAGGCTGGCTTCCAGCCTGTGATCCTCTTGTCTCAGCCTCCCAAGTACTAGGATTACAGGCATGTGCCACCACGCCTGGATACAGGAAGCTACTATCATAATCCCCATTTTACAGATAAATAAAGGGAAGGTCAGAATGGTGAGTGTGTGCCTGCTGTCAGAAAGAGAGACAATGGAAAATCCCAGGCTAGAAACTCAAACCCTCACTCTACTGTTTGTAGTCTTTCGACTACATGACACATTCTGATAAATAAAAATTCTTCTGCTGCTGCTGCATCACCAAGAAAAAGTATGAACTGCTTGTGATTTTGGCAAAAGGAATAATGGAAAAGTTATGGGGGGAGAAGGGGAGAATACGTTAAATGATATTTTATCCACTATATTTGTCTTTGAAAATAGGCCAAATGCGTCCGACATCCCTATCTCCTATGTATATCTTCTTATTCATTGATGTCAGTGGATCTTTCTGTTTACAAAGACAGCTATTGGTTTCAAGAGCAAAGATAGCAGACTATAAAAATCTCTACCATACTTCTCAACAAATAATTACCATACACCTACTATGTGGCATTATAACTGAAAAGGATATAAATCGTCAATAGGCATGAATGGCCACTAACCTCAAGAAGTTCATGATTTATTAGAGGAGATAAGCTATAAATACATGAAAAGTAAAAATAAAACATTCTCCTAAAAATACAGGACTACAGAGATAAATCAATAGTTAGTACATGATAAACTGTGGTCTCAGAAAGAAGTGGGACTAAAGGTGGTTTAAAATGCTGTGTGGAAATTAGGTTAGGAAACAGTATAGATAGAATTGAAAGGGCATTGGTCTAGTAGGGAAAAGAGATTCAAACTGGAGAACAGAGGAAAATAAAATTACACACTTAGGTTGGTTTTTACAGGCCATGAATGCCAAGAAGAAAAGTCTAGTCTATATTCTTTAGAGTCTAGACAATAAGTTTTTTATGAGAATAACCCAATGAAAACAGTGATTTAGGAGGTTACTCTTGCAAAGCCAGAAATGGCGAAACTGTAATGGGGGAAGACCAAAGGCAAAGTGATCATTAAACTTCTCTTTCTACTTTAAACCTCTATAAAAGTTTAAGATCAGAGAAATGAACAAAGAAAGATCATGAAATAAAATCATCAATAAAAAAATCTTGTATTTCTTATATGTAGCATTTAAATTGGGTAGAATCCTATAGATCTATTCCTTTCTTCGGATGGCAAAAGGAAACATAAATCCACAGAATTTTAAGAACAGAAAGAGACTTTGGAGATCAAGTCTAACATTCTGATTTTTTTACCCAGATGAGAAAACTGAGAAGCAGCAAAGTTAAACAACCTTAAAATGACAAAACTAGGTAAGATGATAAAATAGATAAGAGGGGATTAAACCTTACTTGTAAAATAACATTGTTAAGGGGAACATCAGCTCATTGTTTAAAAAGGGGTGGGATGGTGAATTTTTAGGCAACAAGGCTGTTTTCCTTGATGAAAAAGGTAATTTCCAGTTATATTTATTAGCTACTATAGCATATCATGTCTGGAGAAGTAAGTGGTTGCATTCATTTATACCAGGACTAAAGACAAGGACAAGAAGGGGAGAGAGACAAGGGATGATATTCCTATAATCTTCAAAACCAGACATGGCAGCCATCTCTGTTAATCCCACCCTGTCTCACAACTCCTCTCACTACAGCATTCTGTACAGCTACTATCTGGGGATTGGAGTTAGCACACTAAAACCTACTTCCTCTTCCTCTTCTGCATTCTCTAAAAGGTTAGGTGAAGCTTATCTATGTTTCTGTTTTGAGTGTTTTTTGTTTGCCTTTTGGTGTTTTAAAGTTGCTGTTTAGGCTGCCAATTTACTATTCCCTGTTCTCAACTAGCACTCTTAGCTATCCTTTGGTATAATACTTTCATACTTTAATGTGTATGCACATCACTTGAGGACCTTATTAAAGGGGATTCTGATTCAATAAGTCTGAGGTGGGAACCTGAGACACTGCATTTCCAACAACCTCTCAGGCAATGCTGATGGCTGCTGGTTCACCAACCCCATCTGGAAGAGGGCTAGCTACTCCTCTCCAAATATTCTGAGAGAAACACCATTGTTGGGGGAAAAGATGTAAGTATTAAAGGGCAAAAGGAGAGCACTACAAAAAAATAGTATCAAGAATCCAAACTCTGAATTCTGATTTCTCAATACACCAGAGTTTCTGAGCTTGGCTTCTTCACAGATTTTTGCTTTGCAAAGATTTCCCTGGGAAACCTATCAGCCCTGATACTCAGTCTCTCAAGCTTCACGTAGATAACATTTCACACCTGACAGGAAACAGCAGTCATATTACTGATTTAGAATGTCCTGACTGCCATCTCTGCTTAGGCTGTATCTCAGAGGGTGAAACAATACTTGTTTTTAAATATTTTCTAAAGAAGAATGCAGAAATATTAATAATACCAGCAAACAAAATGCACAGTAGAAAAATATTTTCAATATTATTATAGCAGTTGTGCTCAAAATCTACAAAACATTCAGGAAAGGGACATATTCTACATATTAATTTTCATTCACATTTTATAATTGCATGATAAAAATGTATTCACACTTCAAAAACTACGTAATCCTTTATGTCCTAAATTTAGATCATTTACTGTCTTTTTCTAAATTTCACTAATCTTGAGTTTAGAATTACTATAACTAAAAATAGCAAAAATATTATTGCTAGCCTTTCCAAGGAAATCCCTTTTAATATTAGTTCTTAAATCATTCAGTTATCTACAATTAAAAAAGAAAGAAAAACCTGTCTCCTTCAGTTAGGATTTCATCTTTACTTCAAACGAAACACATTTCCTTTTTATCTGAAACCTCCTCCTTAAATTTTCTTGGAGCATTTTAGTAATGAAGTAATGAAGAAAAGAAAAAGATAGAAGAAACTTCTATCCCCTTCCTGTCCTTTTTTGAAAGGGATATTAACATGAGTGACTGGGAAATTTAGAACTTTTATATTTACCACATAAGATTTTCTAAAGTTCAATAAAGCAAAAGCTTAACCATCACACACAAAAAAAGAGTAATTAGCAAAAATTTTTAAATCCAGAAAGGATTGTTTTATTTCCCTAATCAACAAGGATAGAAAGAAATGTTTGTGCACTGATTTAAGAGAGAAATAATATCTGTTCTGCACAGAATTTGACTAAAGCGGACTAAGTCATTTATACCAAACCTTTCATTGTGTTGGTTAAAATTCAGGCCAAAAGACGGTTAAAGAAGAGAAATGACTGATTCACCAACCTAATCACAAACCTCTGGAAGACAATTTAAATAACTTATAGGAAAATAATCAAGCATACTCCTGACCAGTGAGGGTCAGGCTTCACAGAATAACACACAAAAGGGAAAATAAAAAGCAAATATCTCATCCCTACTTTCCTGTAACTTCCTTGCCTAAGAACTAAAAAACAAAACAAAACTACCACATACCAGATCAGATTGAACAGGTACCCCTTTTTATCTCTGTGATATAATTTCCCATGATTCTACACAGCTCTTAGCAGTTTCTCTAACTTTTGTTACCTCAACTATGGACATATTTGTTTCTTCAATTACGATATAAGGGTTCCAAAGGCAGAGACTGTATCATCTTTGGTTTAACTCCAAAGTATATCTAGTCTTAACAGATGCTTAATGAATTAATATATAACCTAATATAATCAGTTTCCTTTATATCTCTTTTTCTCTTATTTCCTTCACATCTCTTTAGCTTTACTTTCATTAGAAGCTATGCTTAAAGGGAAATATTGATTAATATACTTCATGGTTCTGCTCTCCAGGTCAAAAACTATATAAGAGGCTTTATATATTTATTTACCTAAGAAATTATTAGCTTCATAGAAGTGCCCATGGAAAATTCTAATAATAATACATAGGAGGATTGAACAATTGAATACAAATAGAACATTCAAAGTTAACGTTAAAAGAATTCCTAAAGCAAGGCATAGTGGTGCACACCTATAATCCCAGAACTTGGGAGGATGAGTCAGGAGGATTGCAGGTTTGCAGTCACCCTCAGCAACTTAGTGAGGCTCTCAGCAACTTAGCAAGACCCTCTTTCCAAATAAAAAATAAAAAACAGGGATGAGGGTAGAGCCTGGAAGTAGAAGCCCCTAGGTTCCATCCCCAGTAACACACACACACACACACACACACACACACACACACACGAGAGAGAGAGAGGGAATTCCTAAAACTTTTAGAACATTTATATACATGATGGACTCAGTATAACAAGTGAATTTAAAAGGGCCCATGTTATTTAATGCCTCCAAATGCCACCAAAAATGAAACTGAGAACATATACATCAGGACTGTGTATAAGGAGGGTTGCCACCCCATGGAAAAAGGGAATTAAATTCAAAATAATGAGCTGGGCATGATGGCACATGCCTGTAATCACTGTACTTGGGAGGCTAAGACATGGGGTTCACAGGTTCAAGGACAGCCTCAGCAAGTAGTGAGACTCTCATCAACCTTGAGAGACCCTGTTTCCAAATAAAAATAAAATAGGGCCGGGTGTGTAGCTCAGAGGTAGAATGCCCCTGGGTTCAGTCCCCAGTAACACACACACACACACACACACACACACACACACACACACACACCAAAATAATGTTTAGACAAATATTTCACTTAAATACATAAATTTCAATAGTGAAAAGTTAAAGGAAATAAACTTAATAATATCATTAAGACAACAATGATAGACAATAGGAAAAGATTAACAAACAGAACATAGAAGAGTCACAATAATTCATAAGCTGAAAATGAATCACCTAAATAGATAGTTAAAACATAATCATGTTAGAGCAAGTAAATATATTACTTCCAATTTGGAATATAATATTTCTTTTCTATAATGAATGGTCAAACACCATCAAAAATTCTCAATATAATATCATACACTAATAAGTAGTTTTTGTAACTATATTTTTTAAAAAAGATCATATAGAAAACAAAAATGGCTCAAAATATCAGCAACAAAAAGTTACAATGGACCAATAACTAAAAAACTTATTTTTAGACTAAAAAGCAGACATTTTTCAATTCCCAGTACTGCAAAAAAAATTGGGGGGGGGGAACATTTTATAAATTTTTGAGAGTATACAATTAAAATATGTGGAAAACAGGATAAGGCAGTACAAGAAGAAGATATAAGAATGGGACTTAAAAGTATTAAACTAGTCTTTGGTTTATGGGCTGGTCTTTGTGATAGGAAGGTACTTGATTTGTGCATGGGCACTTAGAGGGGTATGTGTAGGGGAGAGGGGATGTATCCATATGCAGCAGTTACTTTTTTTTTTAACTTCATGTAATCCTAAAAGCAACCCAGCAAGGCATTACTACTATACTCATTATTCAGATACAATAACTGAATCTAAGAAGTAGGGTTAAGTATTCTGTCCAGTCTTCCATGGCTTTGAGTGGCAGAATTGGTTATCAACAAGCTTACTTGCCTCGTAGATTAACTGACAATAAACTAAACACTTTTTTCTGTCTTCAGAAGATATAATTCTTAAGTTGCATCAGAAAAACTTAGCTGGATATAAAGAAAAAAATACAGAATATATATTTTCTTCCAAAAATATGCCAAATCCAGATAGATATTAAAAAACCATAATAAACCACAATGATTAGGTACTTATCTGCCATATAGACAAGACCATGGGTAGTCCCGAATAACATGAATATCACTGCTAGAACTAGGTCTATATAGTTTCAGGTGACCTATCGCAGATCTTTATAAAACTTAAGCACAAAGTGATATAGTTTTATCATGAATCAATAAGACTGTATAGGAACTGCACAGGAATCATAATTTAAGAAGTTTAAATACAGGTAGATATCCTACCAGTATAAATTACTGTCATTTTACAGATGGAGAGATTAAGGAGATTAAAGAGATACAGGAAGGGACTACTGAAGGGTCAAGAAAAGGAGAAAGCAAGTCCCATTTTGTTTCACTTTGGGTGGTTTGCTATAATGCTTTTCCTCACAATATTAACTTATGAAAATTACTAGAGCCGGTGTGATGGCACATGTCTGTAATCCTAGTACTTGGGAGGCTAAGAAGGAGGATCACAGGTTCAAGGACAGCCTCAGCAACAAAGCAAGACTCTCATCAGTCTAGGGAGACCCTATTTCAAAACAAAAAATTAGCCGGGCGTGGTGGCGCATACTTGTAATCCCAGTACTTTGGGAGGCGGAGACTGGAGGATCCGGGTTCACGGCCAGCCTCAGCTATCTCTCTCCCTGTCTCTCTCTCTCTCTCTCTCTCTCTCTCTCTCTCTCTCTCCTTAGTGAGGCCCTCCACAACTTTGTGAGACCCGGTTTCAAATTAAAGTATAAAAAATAGGGCCAGGGGCATAGTGCGGAGGTAGACCGCCCCCACGTTCAATCCCCGGTACCGCAAAAAAAAAAAAATTAAAAAAAAACTGGGGGTATAGCTCAGAGATAGAATGTCCCTGGGTTTAGTCCCCAGTGCACATCCCCAGAAAACATCCAAATAAATAACCTAATGACACACCTCAAGGATCTTGAAAAACAGGAACAGCTGCAGCCCAAAGCCAGTAGAAGGCAGGAGATAACTAAAATCAGAGCAGAAATTAATGAAATAGAAAATAAAAAAGCAATACAAAGAATCAACAAAACAAGAAGCTGGTTCTTCGAGAAGATTAACAAGATTGACAA
>PVJS01039055.1:0-19095 GCA_004027185.1 Glis glis
CTGAAACTTTCCTTAAACTCCCAGGCTTTCCTGTCTCCCTGAACAGCTCATTAGCTATCACAAAAAGATCGGTTTTTGTCTATAAGCTGCGTGGGCCAAGAAAATGTTCAGATCCCTCCTCAGGAAATAAACTAAAATTAGTTCTGAGGGTTGTTTCTTTTGCTCCCCACATGCAATGACCTATTGAAAGCTTCTCCGAAGCATTTCAAGATCCTAGCGCTAGGGCTAAAGTCGGGGGATGTACAGTTAGACAGACTTAGGTTTTACCCTTGAGTGGGCAAGTTTTCCCACCTCTGAGGACCCTAATGTCCTCATCTGCAAAACAAGAGAATAACATCTGCCTCATGGGGACGTGGTGAGGATTTGACATAACAAAGTAAATCAAGGGTCTTGCACAGTGTCTGGCAAAGAAAGGTCACAAAACAAACTATAGCAATTCCTAAACTCCTATCAACTGCCTCAGTCCATTTCCTCTTCTCTCTCTCTTTTTCAATTTTCCTCTGCTTTATCTCTTTCTTCCCAGTATGAAAGAACAGATTTCTTAGAGTTTCTTTTTTAAACAAATGAGCTATGCCTGTGAGGACAGTCCCATATAAGAGTTCTATGAGGGAGCTCTACCTGGATGTTTTCATGACCTCTCTGTAGCGATCCCCCCTAAACTCAGTCCTCGGCGGAGAAGATGAAGAAGTTTTGCACATTAATGTGTCCTCTGGCTTTAGGCTGAAGGGAACACTTTATTGGTGCTCCATTTCTGTAGTACACAAAATGCTCATGCTATGGAAGCAGTCCTAATGACCCCTGCCTGACTCCTGACTCCTGGGCAGTCAGATGAATTTGGAAGCCTTCCTCCCTGGGTTCACCTTCCTGAACTCATCACACTGGGGAGGCGGCAGTCCCTGCCCAATCCTGTGTGGCTCTATAGTATTCTCCTTCCCAGGGCCAGCCCCTAACACATAGAAGCAAAAAAACAGGTTGCCAGCATTTCGATGCTGGCCCAAATCCAGCAGGATCTCACAGGAGGAAATATCAGCTCCCAGATAAACAAAACAATGAAAACCCATTGTGGGTCTTTAACCAATTAAGTCTATCCTACAGTGACTTTGAAAACTCCTGTTCTCTTTCTATCACACGGAGTGGTGATTAGGAACATGTGTTTGGAAATCCAAATGTTATTCCCACAGTGTTGAATAAAGAACATTAGAAAATCAAGGGTACCGTGAATTCTTCTTTTGGGATGGTCAAAGCCCCACCTAGCAATTTCTGAAATCCAATGTTATGATATTTGATTCTAGTTCTCACAGGCAACATTATAGTTGAGCCAGTCAAAAATGTTTATTTTTATACCAAACATTCTATGTTCCACATGTTCTATAGAGTTTGTCCTCCAGCTAAATTCCATTTTATCTAAACAAATTAGTCACTAATATAATTAGCTTCAAAAATATTGATGTATTGATTTTTCTGCTTGAAGTCTCATTTGTCTTAATGTTTATGTAGGACTGATTTTTTCAAAGACCTGTTTTTCTCTTATTCATTTTAGCATAATTGAGATTTAACCCACACACTAAATAGGCTTTTGAAATATTGGTTTGAAGTATAACTACACCAGGAAAGTGCCTGAACTATAATTCAAATTTGTATTTACTTATTCAAAAAATAAATAAATATGAATATTAAGACATTTAACCCTAATAACTCTATGAGAAAGTACTATTATTGCTCCCATTTATGAATGGGAAACAGAGGTATATAGAGATTAAGTAATTTACTATTACATAGCTAGTAAGTGGCAGAGTCTGGATAGGCATTTACTCTTACGTATTTTAATTTCATTCTTATTCATTTTCATTATTCAGACTTGAATCTTCAGTATCATACAATTCATTGCCATAAAAAGATGTCCCTCACATGCAAGGATGTCACACATTCACTGTCAAGGAAAGCATGAACTTTGAGCTGTGCTGGTCCATTTTGCAAGATCCTCTGGTGACCAAAAGCATGCACTTGAAAGAAATCCAGCTAGATCAGGGGTGCAGGGAGAGTCCCAAGCCAACTGGGAGAAAACCAAGCACTCAAATCCAGAGCCATTGAACCCCTGCTCCCCACGGAGTGGCCAGCAGTAGGCAGTGTTCATGCCCATAACTGTGTTAGGCGATTTGTGTTCCTACGTCTAAGCCCAAGTCATTTGTTGTGCTAAGTTATAGTTTTCTCTTCCTCACTTTGAAACTCAGCTTTAACCCAAAAGCTCCTTGCTCTCATTTGGCTTTGTCTAGTGTAGGAAGAAAACTCCCTTGGTTCCCATTTGCCAGCCACCAGGGGCCAGTGGGTGTGTGTGTGGGGGGGCACTCCTGCCATTCTGCCTGTGCAAGACCAGCATGTGGTACTTGAAAAGGAGTTGCATTTACTACTCAGGAAAACAGCCCATATGGCCCTTTTAAAACAGCTCCCGCCCTATTTCCAGTCCAACTGGAAAGGAAAGTTTTATAATGATGGAGTGAAGTTTTTTTTTTTTTATTTTTGGTACTGGCATTCTACCTCTGAGCTACACCCTCAACCTCTTTTTATTTTTTATTTGAAACAGGGTCTCACCAAGTTGCTGAGGGCCTCATTAAATTGCTGAGGCTAGCCTTGAATCTTCGATCCTCCTGTCTTGGCCTTCCAAGTACTGAGATTACAGGTGTGCATCACCACACCCAGCCTGAGGTTTTAGAATCTCTGTGTTACTGAAGTCCCATGTGATCCGGATTATTTAATCTAGCTTCTATGTCTAGGTGATTGGAAACTTAAGTCCACTATCCCTAAAGAGATGAGTTTGCATCCTATTTTAAAAGACTCTCACCATAGGAGTTTTCCAGCCTTGCTCGTCATGTGACAAACATCTTTTATGCTTGCTGGGCCAAACCTGGTTTCCTTTTTAACTGACGTTGGCTCATTTGTCAGATCACAACATAGATATACATTTCTAACAAAAACTTTCTGAGCGCCTTCTAGATTATACCTAAGTTATATTCTCATTATATCCTATCCTCCTCCAAACACTTAATATGAACGAAATGGAACAATTAATTTGGGGATTGTTTACTTAATGCTTGCCTTCTTCCAATATGACATGGGCTCCAAACTGCAAGAGCTGTGTCTGGTGCGGATTGCTACATCCCGGAGCCCAGCATGTGTTAGGTGCTGAAAAAGTTCTGGTCAAAAGAACATTGAGGCCGGGCGTGGTGGCGCACGCTTGTAATCCCAGTACTTGGGAGGCGGAGACCGGAGGATCCAGGTTCGCGGCCAGCCTCAGCTACTTAGTGAGGCCCTCCACAACTTCGTGAGACCCGGTTTCAAAATAAAGTATAAAAAAAATAGGGCCGGGGTGTAGCACGGAGGTAGAACGCCCCTGGGTTCAATCCCCGGTACCGCAAAAAAAAAAAAAAAAAAAAAAAGAACATTGAGGTCAGTAGATGGAAGAGAAAGAAAGCATGGCTCCTAGTCAGCTGAAGAGCTAGCCCTTAAGTCAGCATATTTCAAATTTGCTCCTTTTTCCCCGACCTGGGGAAGATACCAGACCTGGAATAAGTACATAATTAAAATCACTGCTTAATTCTTATTCTCACATGTTGGTCTCCCAAATGTGAGTGGCCCCTTCTCAGGCTAAGCTAAGAAAATGATGCCTCTGCAGCATCAAGAGCCCACTGTGAAGGGGAGCCCATCAGTCCTCACCACCTGCGTGATCCAGACAGCATAGGAAGGAGTTGCTGTTTGATAGTAGCTTATAGGCTCAATTCTAGATTTTACAAACCTAGATAGGTCTTAATGGCCTTCTTTAATCAAACTCTGTTGATATGTTTGGTTACAGATCACAAATCTTTTATAGTTCAGGAACCTCTGATCATTAAGTTTCTAGATCAAAGAGACTTCTATTGTAGGTTTTTTTTTTTCCCAGATTCTCTAGAACCATGTAAGAAGTTTCTTGTGTTATTCTGAACATCGATTTGAGAACAATGTAAGGTAAGTCTTGTTAAAGTCTGACCAACATAGATGTGTGATATATAGACAGTGTACTGTTTTGTAGTGATTGTTTCAAAAACCTAAGTGAGAAATGTTTGAATTTGAGCAGTCAATTGCTATGACAACACTTAACCTGATGATTCTGTAGATGAAGTCAACTATGGAATAGTGTTTGCTTCTGTGCCCAGAAACTCTGTCTGTCTTCCAGTGTGTACTTTCTAATCCATTCTGAAGAGTTATTTATTATTTATTATTTATTATTTATTTAATTTATTTATTTGTTGTGATACTGGGGATGGAACCCAGGAGCCTTCTACGTCCAGGCTACACCCCCAGACTTATTTTACTTTTTATTTGAAAACAGGGTCTAAGTTGCTGAGAGCCTCACTAAGTTGCTGAGGCTGGCTTTGAACCAGCGATATTCCTGTCTCAGCCTCCCAAGTACTGGGATTACAAGTGTGCGCTACCACACCTGGCTTATTGTTTATCATTATTATATTTGATTATTGTTCTGGAAGGTTGGCAGAGACCTACTGGCCAAGTGTGAAGGTTCTGACCATCACCTTTTGGGTCCTGGAAGGACTGTAGTTGCTCTTTCTTACCGTTCCAAATGGATGTGCTTTGCTTTGGATAAGGGTTGAGTGTGTCCCCGAGGTTCATGGTTTGGACATCTGATCCTCAGTGTGAAGATTTGGGGAGGTGCTGGGGTCTTTAGGAGGCATGGCCTCCTGGGAGGTCACTGGGGGCACTGCCCTGAGAAGGAATTAAGGTAGTTCTCTTGGGACCTGGTTGGTTCTCATAAAAGTAAGTGCTTATGAAAGAGCAAGACTGGCCGCTCTCCACTCTTGGCTTCCCATCTCCGTGTGTGACTCTCTGCACGTGCTCCCACCAGTGTGGTGCCATCCTCCAGGATGCCCATACCAGATGGTACTGCCCCATCTTAAATTGTCAGCTTCCAAACTCATAAGGCCGAATAAAGCTCTTTTCTTTATGTACTATCTAGCCTCTAGCATTTTGGTACAACAATGAAAAAACAGATCAATACAGTATGTATTTGATGTATGCAAGGAGATGATCAGGGATGGAGGGAGACAGTATATGGGGGCAGAGTCCCATTCAGGCCACAAGCTCCTCTTCCCTGGGAAAATCTCATGAGTGTGGGCATTTTTCTAGTTCTGGGTCTTACATACTTTGAAATATGCATATCAAAAGCATCACAAATTCCTTATAGCAAACCTTTCAGCACAAACTCTCCCTTAAATTAAGCTCTTCACCTCTGACACCAGAAACTGTTAAATCCCTCACAGCTGCCTGCGTGTAATGGAATATTCCGTTCTGCCCTGTTCCTTGAGTGATAACAGATATCACCCATACTCAGCTGGAGGTTTCACCGAGGAAACAGTAATTCACATTTTCCCTTTACTTCTCATAAAGAATCCACAAAGCTGCCTCCACCACACAGCAAAGATTTTTAAAAGCCCCAAAATAATACTAAAATTGCATGTTGCCCCCCCCTGCAGTTTTTCAAGCATCTCTTCAATGCCCAGCACACTGAGCAATTTTCCTGAATGATCTCAATTAAGAACACGTTGTCCTGACTTTGAACATTTTTATCGAAAAGGGAACATTAAAGGGGGCGGGGAAGGAGGAGTAAAGACTCTCATTGGCTTAAGATAGGCACTTTTGAAAAGTGAAAGACACACCAACTGGGTTTTCCCATGTGGGTTTTGCTCTGCATTTTAGGATCCCGCTTAAAGTAAGTTGTTCAAGGGACCGTGGCTGCATTTCCACACCAGCAGCTCCGCAGTCTTGCAGTGAGACAACAAGGCATGGATGGATCCCTTGCCTCGGAGGCTCACTTCTGAGACTATTGCAAAAACTTAGATTTGCTTTGCTTTCAGAGTCAAAGAATTCAGGAAAATTTTTAACTTTTTCATATCCACTAATTTTGAAGTCTTATTATTTTTGACAGCATATATATATGTGAGTATGTGAGCAATATTTAAATATATAATTGGTATAGACATTTACTCTACATATTTAGCACAGAAGGTGGCTTGATGCTATTTCCACTGGACTTTTTCTGCTTAACCTGACATTTGTTTGTTTGTTTTGCTTTTTGTTTTCCTTTGCCATATATCTCAGAAAAATGAAGGACTTTCCAAAGACCCATTAAAGGACAACTTTGTCCACAACAGCAATTGCCCACGCAAGGCATTATGCCCTGTGACAAAAGCATGTAGACACAGGCTGGTCATGGTAAAAGCAGCAGGATTAGCATCAAATAGAAGCAGAGTTGAAGAGAACCTGAGCCCTACTCTAGTTCTATGTTCTAGGGATAACTTTTTACCTCTATGAGCCTCAGTTTATCTATTCACAAACTGCATCTAATAATTCTAACTTTGTTATAGGGCTGTTATAAAAATAGGGAATAATATTTATAAAATACCCAGCATTGTGCCTGCCATAGGTACATACACTAAAATAGCAGCTTGTGCTAATATCGACAATCATGAAAGTCCAACATGAGTATTCCAGGAACGAATATACAGTTTGGTATATAAACATGTTTGTCTGTGAAACTGTGAGAGCCATAGTTCAATCTAATTCTCTAATCTTCCATACCCTTGAGATATGGAGAATGTCTGTCTATCACAAGAAGGCATGGGGTGGGCCTGGTGGTGGTTGTAATTCTGTAATTCCAGTACTGGGGAGGCTGAGATAAGAGGATTACAGGTTTGAGACCAGCTTCAGCAATTTAGCGAGACCCTAAGCAACTTAGTGAGACCCTGTTTCCAAAAACAAAAAGGGGGGGGGGCTGGGGATGTAGCTCAGAGATAGAATGCCCCTGGACTCAATTGCCAGTATACCAAAATAAATTTTAAAAAGGAAGAAGGCATGGGTCCCCTAGAAATTGTACCTTTCAAGTGGTGGAGTGCTACTGAAATACCAAAAACCAGTCATGGAACCAGTGTGCACAAGCTTGGATTAAGGCCTATTGGTTCCTGAGTAGCCATAATCCAGGCCTCCAAGAACTCAGATCCAAAGGCCCATTCCTAGCTATTTGACTTCTCTAGAGAGATGCCTTTATGCCAGTAGAAGTGTCACATGTCACATGCCCCAGTTTCTTAACACATATTCATCATTCACAAGGCATCTACACAGAGTGTTCTCATGACATTGGGCATCCAACAAGCTAGAGATGTGCTCTAAACTCAAATAGCAACTTCGGATAAACCACCAGTAGCTGAGTGGTCTGGGTCACCTTAAATCATGCTGAGGCTTATTAAAAGTGAGATAAGCTTATAAATCAACCAATCAGCCAATTGATCAATTCATACCACCACCCAGAGCTGGGATTAGGTGCAGCAGGAGCGTCACCTTACACAGAGCCAGGAGCAGAGTGTTGCTACTCGCTCCACATCCTCGCCGTGTTGACCCAGTGCTCAGCAGTGGTCTCCAACCTGCTTTGTTTCACAGCCTGTGTATTTTATGCCATTCACCTTAGTGGTCCTCTTTGTTTGAGCTAAACCACAGCCCGCTTAGCAAGTTATCCTCTTAGCTGCTGGCTAGAGTCCAGCTGTGAATTTACTGATATTCCACAACCCAATATTTATTTTATGGTCTCTAGTGTCTGTGCCTGATATACTAGCTTGGAATTCCTAGTATGGATACTTTTTGAAATAATACCTCCTCTTTGGATATTATTTTGTTTTGAGCTTCCAGTCTGCCTTACAGGAGCCAAAAGTGGCAGGTGGTTTATCCCCGCAATGCATGCATCTTGCTTTTATGAGCACTGAGTTTCCTCAGAACACTAAGCCTTCCCATTGGCCTAGGGTCCCTGCCTATTCTCAATAGGCCTGACCTGAACCCATCCTACCGTGATAAATTGGAAAAGTTTCATACCTCTTTAATTTGCTCTAAATAAATATTCTAATCACTCTATCATCAAGGCATGGTATTTGGTTTACAAACTCCAGGTAGCTCTCCTGACCACCAGTATTCCACATCTTCCGTGAAATGAGTTCCCATTGCCAATGCGTCCACGACGCATTTACATGTTCCTCACTGCATTTCTTCTTTAATTTGTCAGTGTTTGTAAATCATTCTCCTGAAATCATGAGTCCCTGGAATGCAGGGCGGGCAGTGTCCAAGCCATCTTTCTATCTCCATCTCTAATACATAGTAGGCACTCGAGAAATAAATGGACGAAGAAGGTACCTTTCAGATCTCAATTTCTTTAAGTCTGGATTCTATTAATATTAACACATCTAATTCTGAAGTCAACAAAATGCCAAAAGGTAGAGCAAGGGGTTATATGCTTTGCTTCTTTAATCTAGTGCTTTTCTTTTTTTTTTTTTTGCGGTATGGGGAGTGAACCTCCGGGCATTCTACCTCCGAGCTACACCCCCAGCCCTGTTTTTTATTCTTTATTTTGAAACAGGATCTCACTAAGTTGCGGAGGGCCTCACTAAGTAGCTGAGGCTGGCTGCAAACCCAGATCCTCAGGTCTCAGCCTCCCAAGTACAGGGATTACAAACGTGCACCACCACACCCGGCTTCTAGTACTTTTTTTTTAATGGTAATGAATTGTTGTTTTACTAACAACAACAAGAAAATAGATGCAGCACCTTTTTGTGGAGTACATGCTAGGAGCTATGATGTACCATGCTGAGGGTATATAAATGTCCTTTCAGTTAATTATATTATCTCTACTTTATAGAAAAGGAAAGTGTTGTTATTTTTCTACCCATGCCTGTGAACCAGATCTCATTGGGTGAGGAGAAACATTCTCTTTCTCCAAGAGTCCTTGTGAAGAACTTTTTCAGTTGCTAACTTATACTATTTTTTCTTCATATACCAGAAGCAAACTAGAATCAAGAGATACAGTTGAGATATGGATCTGGTTTTCTAACATAATTGCAGAAGAGGAATTCCAATCTTACTAGAATGTTATAGCTAAAGCTATTACATTTTGACTTTAGTTGATTGTTCAGGCATGAAATGGGTTTTCAATCCCTTTCTCTGGGCCAGTTGGCATAAGGCAGCTATGAGCAATGCCCACATGAGTGCTTGGGAAGAAAGGGGACATCCATCCATTCAGTTAGTTCATCTGGAGCAACCACAGCAATCAGCAGGATGGGAAATCGCATAGACAGGTCCACCCTCAAGTCACAGTCTGCTGCCCTCATGAGAAGGCTGGATTTCCCCTTGCTAGGATGGCAAACACTCTTGTCCTTTTGTCTGAAGATACGTTACAAAAATAGGAATCAGAATCCTTAGTCCAAGAATATATACTAACCTTTAGACCTCAGACCTGCAGACCTCATGCAATTTTCTATCATCAGGAAGTGACATTTTAGAAAAAATAAAATATAATTTTCCAGGAATAACTTGAATAATATAAACTTGAATAATATATGTTCTCGCATTAGTATAAAGGTAGCAAATTGACTCTTTTCCCATAATTTTAAGCTTTATTTTGGAACCTTCATTACTTTTAAACACAAAATCCAGAATGCAAGGTCAAGCTGAGTCTCAGCTGGGTTATTCTAGCAGCGAGTCCTTACCCTGACTCCAGGCAAAGAGGCTGCAGTGATGTGGGCCAGTGCACGCAGTGGCAAATAATTGAAATTTGCTGCTGTTCAGATTTTTTTAACATGAAATATCTAGGCATCTTTGCTGTTGGCAAAGAATGACAACCTTGCTCCCCAGAAGCAGCTTTTCACACTGCAGGCTTCAAGAGCTCTCTCCACAGACCATCACTCATCTCAATGCAGTGGGGCGAGAGCAGGCACAGGAGGAAGTGTTAGATTCAGAAGAATGTATTCAGCTGTCTTCTTGAATAAAATACTCAGGTTCTTTAGCGATAGAAAATACTCATGCCCCATATTCGGTCTTGAACATCCAATTTGTTATCTTTGCTCCTCATTTGAATCCTTTCCCCCTGAGAATTCCCTCAGATCTAAAGTTTAATCTTTCTGAGGCTTGTGCCCCACACAGAAGTTTAAGTCTGGAAAGGGTCTTGATTATCAAAAGTAATGGTGAGGGCGAGGGATGTAGCTCAGCGGTGGAGCCTTTACCTAGCATACATGAAGCCCTGGTTCTATCCCCAGTTCCAGAAGAGGGAAGGTGAAAGTGGGGAAAAAAAGCATCTATATTAAAATACTAATGATGCTGCCTCAAATATCCACTGGGTAACCTTCTGGTGTCACCAGCTGTAGTTCAGTTTTTGATTCATTACCGCCTATGCAGCATTTGTCCTACAAACTACAAGGGTCAGGAGTTGCCAAAACCCTGTTTCTCCCTCACCACCACATACTTTGCTACCAATTGTCATTCAAAATCTATGAAAACCATTAAGTGCTGTTTCATTTTCCCTCTACTTTAATTAACTTCATTTTCTGATTAATGGAAGCCAAACCACTAACAGTCCAATTTTATTCACATATGTGGAATATATTCTTTTACATATGAAAAGCAATAGATTAAAACATATTGCATATCTGACAAACACACTGCAGTTGCTTTTCATTTGGAATAAAAGCGTGACTCAGCACATCAAAGCTGTATCTTTTTTAATTAGTTAGATGTAGTAAATAATTTAAACAAAATAAACTTTGCCTCTTGCTTAAAAAGCTAGAAAGAATAAAGAGAAATGATTATTTGATTTCTCTTTTGTTGATCTGTAATGTTTTAAAATGCAGCTATTTAACACATGTGACATGCTAATGTTACTTAATGTATTCCTGCATATTTCATTAAAAAAATCTCCTACCTTCTTAAAAAAGGCAAATAAACAAAAAGCTAGGAAAAAAGACAGACTCAAAGTGGAGCAAGATTTGTAGTCTTTCTGCAACACAACAGGCAACACTTTAAACAAGATAATGCCATTTCCTCCCCTTCAGTAAACAGCTATCAGTTCATGAGTCACTCTGTATGCATCTAACAACTGGGCTCTAAATACCATATACCATCTGTCGCCCAAATGCATGAAATCTTTGCCAACGTCACTTCGGGACTAAATGTTTTTACCTCTGTTTTTTCCCCTCCACTGAAACACAACTAAAAAAGTAACATGCTTGCATAAACTTGGAGAACTTTGTAAGAGAGATGAGAATAAACTAAAAACTTATTTGTGATAATTTATTCCCAACAGATGTATTAATAACATTTTTTTCTGGTTAAGTACAATGACTATGCTTTTCCAAAGGAAACCTCAATAAATCTTTTTTAGCTACAGTTTACCCAAAATTATTCTTTTTCTGAAGCAGTTCCAGATGATTTACTTAGAATTACCTAGAGATTTTGTATGTGTGTGCGTGTGTGTGTGTGTGTGTGTGTGTGTGTGTTATAATATATAGTTATATATTACAGGATTTATACATGATGTATAAATAAGTTATGCTTTCAGAAATCTCACAAACTTTATTTTAATTAACCATATTTTATTTGCTTATAAACTAATAATACTTTCAAATATATTCAAATAAAGTTATCTTCCAAAGTGAGTATGTACGTTGGGAGTTTTTTTCATTTTGGCATTAAGATATAATTTACATACAAAAGGTCACCCTTTTTTAGTGAGTTTCAAAAGCATGTCACACCTCCACAGTCAATGGTAGAATGATTCTATCACCCCAGAATGCCCCTTGGCTTTGTAGTTAACCTCTCCCAACCCTTGCCCTGAACAGCTGCTGACATGTCTTCTATTCCAGTAGTTTTGTCTTTGAAAGAATATTATAAATGGTACTGTAAAGTAAATAGGCCTTTGAGTCTGGCTTGGTCCTTTGAGTCAAAAGGTTATACATAGGGTAATATTTTGAGAAACTGAAAAATGTTTTTTTCAAAACAGCACCATTTCACTCTCCTGCTGGCAAGATCCTCACCAACGCTTGTTATTGTCTGTCTTTTAAATTTAGCCATCCTAATTGGTATGAAATGGTATCTCATTGAGTTCCTATAATCGAATGGTGTCAAGCATTTTTCCATGCCATTTGTATATTTTCTCTGGAAAAATGTCTATGATAATCCTCTGCCCATTTGTAAGGTAGGTTATCTGTGCTTTGATTGTTGAGTTTAAAAATTATTTACATAGTTTAGATGCATGTCCATTATCATGTATATAATTTGCACATATAATCTCCCTTTCTGTGGGTTATCTTTTCATATTCTTGTTGATTTCCTTTGAAGCACAAAAGAATTTTAGATGAAGAAGTCCAACTTTACTATTTTTTTAACTTTTGTCAATTTTGGTATCATAAGTAGGAAAACATTATTTAACACAAAGTTATGAAGATTTGCTCTCATGTGTCCTTCTAAAAGTTTTAGTTTTAGTTCTTACTTTTAGGTCAATGATTAAGTCCTTATTCGCCTGTATTTATTTATTTAGGAAGCAAAGTACATACATTGTTTCCATAATTCTCATTGTGCAATTTGTAGTTTACTAATTATGATGGTCAGACACACTTGTGTAATGTTGCCCTGTGGTACAATTCACTCTGTTACATCTGCTTCTTGAAAAATCATCTGTGCTCTCAGCTCCATGAAAGAAAGAAAGCTAGAAATGTGAATTCTCAAATGAATGCTCGTTCTTCTCACTTCTCACAAAATACTCTTTCCAGCAAAGCATTATTCTATCTGTTGTTTTTCTCCCAGATTTTGGAAAGAGTGAAATTTATATTCAGCTAAAGACATTGCCACTGATTAGATTTCTATCCTACAGTAGCTTAAGGATCTCTGGTAATTGAAATGAAGAGTTATAAAATTAGGGTGCTCAATCTTCTCATCTGGTTTTTTTTTTTTTGTCTCTAAAATGAAAATAAGGACTGCAAATACAAAATACTGAAACATGTTCATATTATTCAAGACATCAAATGGTTTTGCACCAATTATCTGGAAAATTACCTCTTCTTCCTTTTTATATCTTTTGCTTCAGCAAACAGAGATCTCACTAATAAATTCCTTTTTCCCTGTCCTCGTTTCCCTATTGAAAAAACGAGAGTGCTGGCACTTATTTTCACCTCATTTCAAGGGACTAATTCTGTGTTTGAGAAATATAAATATGTTGCCTCAGACCTTCTAGGAAGGTAAAGTGCAGAGGGCCCAGAGTATCACTGGTGCAGGGAGAAATCTTCACAGTTGTATGTTGGACATGGTTTGAAAAATAAACAACAAATTATGTTTTTAAGTCCAACAAAAGAGTTTGAGGATACTATGCCAGAAATAAGAGTGTTCATCAGCTTCTCTACCATACCTGTCAAAACAAAATCTGCTTGGAATTAAGTAAAATCTTGCCACGTATAAATTCTGCAATTGAGTCAACTGCTGTTCTCTGCTATGGTTTCTCTCTGTTCTACTCCTAAGGAAATGCTCTTTATTAGTTCTTGAAAAAAAAACATTTTATAGGAAGAAACTCCTTGGTCACATTCCTGAGGATGAATATATATGCCAACATAACAAGCTGTACAACTAATTGTTGTATAGAAAAATATATGTATATGTATGTCTTTATATCTCTAGCAGCAAACTAATGGTTAAATGATCCATTTTAGGACGGGTTTGATTAAAGACACTCAAAGACTATCTTCTTAAACTTTTTCTGAAAAGCCTTATATTGTCATTGTTGTGTTTTTATAGTCTTTTTATTTTCAGACAGTTGAAATAAAAAGCAGACAAAGTACATCTCATAAATCAAGAAAATAAAAATATCATTAGGTACAAACATGAAGAAGGTGCCAGTAATTTTTGTGTGTGCTATGTCATTTTATAATGTGATAGGAAGCTTGCTGTGTTGTATACATTAAGTCTGGAAAGTTTCTTCAATTCCTTTGTAGGCAAGTTGCTATAAACAACACAAAGCAAGATTTATTCTGACATCAGGAATATTAGGTAGTCACAAGGTCTATAAAAAGAACAAAAGAAGAGAAGTGTTCTTATAAATAAGTTCTGCAAAGGTCCAGAAGATTGTTTAATAAAAAAATGTGTGTGGAAAATAGGGAAGGTTTTTAAGTCTTTCCCCCCAATCCTAAAAGTGAGTCAACTCATTTTGAAAAGAACACTTACGGGCAATTATGGTGGCCTGGATGTATTTTTGGTTCTAACTGCTGAGAAATACTTACTGAGATTTAAGTTCTAAACTATTTGACTACCTTAAAATGTCATATTTACTTTAGTAGGCATTTAACCCATTTAATTTTGTCTTGTTCAATGTCAAAGTATACATTGTGTTTTGGTTTTACTTTTACCTTTTTGGTATCTGTCACCCTTTGTTTCCACAGTCCTTTTTTCTCAAATGTTTATTTATGTGTCAGAGAAAATCAGAGTTATAGATCTCCAAGTACAAGAGGAGAAGTATTTATTGTCCTTTCAGCACTCTTTGGCTTTATTTTCTGTTATCCAAGGAGCAAGCCATCAAAAATTAATGTTGAAAGATGACAAGTATCTGGGCTATTCAAGTCAGTAGCAGAAATAATAATTTTTTCATGGATTCCGTACTTCCATAAATGTGAATTATTCATGAAGTGCCAGTTGGGGTAAAAGTCAGCTCAATGATAGATTTGAATCAGCCCCAGAAAATTTGCTAAGGAAAGCTGCACTACAGTAGAGCCTCAAAATGTAGTCAAACCATTAAAAATCGTCTCTGCTTCTTCACTCTTGAATTCAAGTTCTTGAAGTTTCTAAGTTAAGATTTCAGTGAGAACCAATTATTTTCTCAACTGGCATTGACCCTTTCTATTGAATTATTAAAGATGACTGCCCCTAGGAATCTGCCAAGAAAGAAGAATGGTGTTTTGCCCAGGAATTAGTTAGCTTTCATTTTCCATGTCCTGAGCAGGGAAATAGACAGAAATCACAGAGTGATCATCCACTTAGTCCTCCAGACATACATTTAGCCACACTCCCAGAAACCCGTGCGATGGGTTGGTTAAACACATTCATTTTTAGGGATGAAAATGAATAGACAGTGGGTGTGTTCTTCGGTTTCAGGGAGCAGAGGTGACAGTCATTCCTGTTACCCAGAGGATCCCTCAATTTAGTGTGTTCTCATTTGTCTTGAAGTAGCAACATCCTACATGAACCTGGTTTTTTCTTTTACCCTGAAAAGAAAGGACATCAGTAGCCCATGCCTCTGAAGAAAAGAACCACCCTTAAGTCACACAACCTGTTTATTTCTTTCAAAGTGATTTCTTAGAGATATGGGGAAGCTCTTTGACCTGGCTCCAGTGAAGTACCTGTTAGCAGCCCACAATTAAAATGACCAGAAACTAGTAAGGAAGAATTCATGAAACCAGTTCTAAACAAGGGGTACTGAGGGATGGACATGAGAGTACAACCAGAAACACCAAAGAGAAAATTCAAGCAGATGTTAGAGGAAGACCCTGTGTGACAAATCAGTTATGCATTTTTTTTTTTTTGCAGTACCAGGGATTGAACGCAGGGGCGTTCTACCTCCGCGCTACACCCCCGGCTCTATTTTTTATACTTTATTTTGAAACCGGGTCTCACGAAGTTGCGGAGGGCCTCACTAAGGAGAGAGAGAGAAAGAGAGAGAGAGAGAGAGAGAGAGACAGGGAGAGAGAGCTGAGGCTGGCCGCGAACCCGGATCCTCTGATCTCCGCCTCCCAAAGTACTGGGATTTACAAGTGTGCGCCACCACACCCGGCTCTCAGTTATGCATTTTAAACTGTGGATGGACATATAGAAATAGCCTGGAAAATTCCATACAGTGTAACAAATGGGGAGGGAAGATTGTCACAAACCACTGCAAAATATAGCAATATCTTGCACTAAACACGTTATACAAACCAAATTCAAGCCACTAAGCTGACATCTCTTCTGTCAGTGTCCTTTATCTTAGTACTTATACTCTGTTATTGTTTTAGGGAAAAATCACTTTGAAATATGATTTCTCAAATTGGCACCGTGTGACCTTTCTAGTCACACTTGAGGACAAAGCTCAAAGAAAACCCAAAATACATAAGTTATTCCAATGCTTTGCTCTATTCATATCCTCTTATGAGAACAAAAGTAGGTAGCTCAATCAAGGTATGCGTGCGTGCGTGTGTGTGTGTGTGTGTGTGTGTATGCATGTGCGCGTGCATCTGCAAGGTTGGTCATCACTAAAAGAGTAATGTAAAGTATACATATTTCTGCCTCTGTGAAAAACTAAACTTTTACATACCCACCCATCAAGCAAGATACAGAGAAGGCCCAGAAGAGGATAGTGTTAGCAAGAAGACAGAGAAAGCTATGATTGTCATAAACCAAAACAAAACAAATCTACTTTAGTCATATGGAGTGATTGGAGTCAATATAGTTACAAATGGTGATGTAGGTAAGAGGCAACCTTCTTCATGCTCATGTATATCAAAGAGAAAGACCTCACCCAAACCTGCCCCATGGCTTTCCAGATACTTCGTAGTCTAGCCTCCTCCTTCCCCTCCAGCCTCAACTCCTCATCTAGAGTCCCTTCCCCATTCCCACCATGCCAATGTTAGGCCATCCTGAACTTATCTTTCAGTGCTCCCTCCAGGGTTTTGATAACATTATCTGCACCCAGTCTCAGTTAGTTGACATTGCCTCTGAACACTCCGTGAATTCTATAATCACCATAAGGTATCCCTTGAAGTAAACCTAACTTGAAGTATCTTCTTCGCCCTCACTGATGGATGAGCCAAATTAGGCCAGTACAATTCTCTCCTGGAAATTTGGTTTGGAATGTAAGACAGTACTCCATTTTTGGTTAGTATTGACAATGGGACGAGAGATAAACTCAGCTGGGGTGCCAATATGGAGCATCCGTACACCACCATTTGCATGGAGAATTAATTACCATAACCATAATCATAAAAACCGGATTACAGAGAATGAAAGAGATGCCTAGAAAGAAGAAAATGTGCAAGGTCATGTGACTTATGAGAGATAAAGAACAAGAAACCAACTGCTTTTCTTCCTGATAGCTCTACTTTCTACTCTTTGCGTTTCCTGATATGGGTTCACACATATGTTAAATTCCCAGTTTTGGGTATGTTTAGTGAGTTCCTATTACTTGCCTCCAAATGATTCCTGACTAAAACACTGTGTGTGCCTAGAGTTTGGTCCTTCCTCCAGCCTCACACTTACCATTACTTTGCTGTTGCATATTTCTTGACCAGGACTTTTCACTGGACTGTGCCTTCATTTGAACAAGAATTGTATCTATCAGGGTCCCAACATATAGTATAGTGAATTGAACATGTATGGAAATAAACATTTGTTGAATTAATGAATGATTTCTTACAAAACTTTTCATGCTACTTGGGTTGGGGGTCCCATAGGACATTCTCTACTCTGTGGCTGTCAAAGGTTTCAAGTCCTAGTCCTTGTTTCCATACAGCTATGCTTTAGGGTCTTCTTAAGAGCAGGTCCAAGGTGGGGCTCAAATTTGGGGATCAACTTAAAAACAGCATGCTTGCAAGGAAATAATCCTTATACAATCTTCTGGTGCCCCTTAGATCATCAAATTTCTGCAATAAATCCTTGTTTGTATAAGAAACTATAACACTGACATTTAGCTCATAAAGACACACCTCCATGTCTAATACATCCCAAATGTCATTTCATTTTGTCTCTATAGGATGTTCTTTGGACTGAGAAAAAGAGCTCCAACCAACAGAAAAGGGAAGCGAGCAGGCCCTTTGAAGTCCTGGGCTCTGAAGTCCATGTTCTAAACGCCTGTGTAACTCTAAACAATATTATGATCTGGAACTTTGTATGTTCTTCCTGATTATGTAACAGGGATTGTGAAAAATTTTACATTCTATTTTTAAAAAGATGTTTGTATCTGCTAACATAAAGTCCTCACTAACAGGGGGGGAAAAAGAAGAAAAAGAACACAAGCTTGCAATGTCTTGCTACAGAGAAGAGACCAAGACTGGGTCCAGTAGAAAAACTCATAACCTACAAGTGAGTGACAGATAACAGCAGGCAGGAAGGAATGAGCAGAGGAATAAGAATAATGAAAAGAATGGCCTGGGGAAAGATAACACCAGAAAGGAATGAAGTCAACATGCTTTCTTCAATGATTTTGATACAAGAGCAGGGTGGTTTGGAAAGGGGCATTTGACTGAGCCAGGGAGTAAAAGAATAGTAGATCAAGAAAGAAAAATAAAAAGATAAGATAGCTGGGCATGGTGGCACATGCTTGTAATCCCAGTACTTGGGAGGGTGAAACAGGAGGATCACAGGTTCAAAGCCAGCCTGGGCAATTTAGCAAGTCTCTCAGCAACCTAGTGAGACCCTGTTTCCAAATAAGAAATAAAAAAAAAAAAAAATTGGGCTGGAGCTTGGAGGTAGAATGCCTCTGGGTTCAATCCCCAGTATCAAAAAAAAAAAAGAAAACATAAGATTAATCTGTGGACCTACTGATTTTCATCAGCTAATGAAGAAGTTTAAATAGATCCTGTCAAGCCTCCTTGCCAGTTAAGGCTTTGTGATTTTCTTATTCTTAAAACATCAAGCAGGGTAGAGTAATCCCAGTTGGTAAGCCAAAATCTGATGGAGGGTTCCCAAACCAAAGAATCTCAGAGTCAAGCTTATTATTTACAACAAACAAGCCTGAACACAAACTAAATTGGTATCTATTGAATGTATCTGCCTTTCTTAGAATTTGCACACAAAGTAGTTTTTTGGTATTTGGATAAACAGTCTATGAAAAAATTTGTTCAATTATTTTAAAAACTTGGGATGAGCACCCCCAAAATTTATAAACTGTATGCATTACTACCTTTTAGTTATAAATTTATAAACCAGCTGGGTGTGGTGGTACATACATGTATTCCCAGTCCTTGGGAGGCTGAGACTAGAGAACTGCAGATTCAAAGCCAGTCTCAGAAACTTATTAGTACCCTCAGCAACCTAGAAAGACCCTGTTTCAGAATAGCAAATAAAAGCCGGGCGTGGTGGCTCACGCTTGTAATCCCAGTACTTTGGGAGGCGGAGACGGGAGGATCCCTGTTAGTGGCCAGCCTCAGCTCGCTCTCTCTCTCTCTCTCTCTCTCTACCTAGTGAGGCCCTCCGCAACTTCGTGAGACCTGGTTTCAAAATAAAGTATAA
>PVJS01039056.1:0-19095 GCA_004027185.1 Glis glis
TCGCTAGGGAGAGAGAGAGAGAGAGAGAGAGAGAGAGAGAGAGAGAGGAGAGAGGAGAGAGAGAGATTGATCGCACGCGCATGCGCGCTGAGGCTGGCCGTGAACCCGGATCCTCCGGTCTCCACCTCCCAAAGTACTGGGATTACAAGCGTGCGCCACCACGCCCGGCTTGTAGTATACTTTTAAGTCAGGCATTGTGATGCCTCTTGCATGGATCTTATTGCTGAGAACTATTTTGGCTATTTTGGGTCTTTTGTTTTACCATATGAATTTAAGGACTGATTTTTCTATGTCTCTGAAGAATGACCTTAGGATTTTAATAAGGGTTGCACTGAATCTGTAGATCACTTTTGGTAGGATGGCCATTTTAATGATATTTATTCTGCGTATCCAAGAGGATGGGAGATCCTTCCATCTTCTAAGATCTTCAATTTCTTTCTTTAGTATTTGGTAATTTTCATTGTAGAGGTCTTTTAATAATTAAAAAAAAACAGGAAGAGCCAAGTATGGTGGCACACTCTTGGCAACTTTGCAAGACCCTATTTCAAAATTAAAAAGGGCTGGTGGTGTAGCTCAGAGGTGGAATGCACTGAGTTTAATCCCAAGTCCACCCCCCAAGAAAATCAGTAAAAGATTGTTTATAGTATGGCCAGATAGGCTTTTGGTTGTTATACCAAACTCCTTGATGGGCAGCAAAATGCTTCAGTTCAATTAGAAGGTTACTTGGGAAAAGAGATGATTCCCAGGGCAGAGAATATTTAGTATTGAAGAGCATTATTAGTTCAGACAATAGAGTATATTTGAGAAGGCAACTAACCTGTTTCCAATAAAATAAATGTCTTCACCCTAAAAATTATCATTCTAATTTTCCTCTTATATTTTATACTTTTTTTTTTACTCATTCAATGAAGGTAAGTAGTATTTTTAACCTCAATTCAAATAGGTAAGCATAAACTACTCTTGGCTAATACAAAATTGTTTTACATGTATCTGTATATTTTAACATTATCAAAGAGAACTAAGTCATAGACATTTCTATACATATAGTTTTCTTTAAATTTCAGGGCACAGATTCAGATAGACTTTGCATTGTTTTGTCTTTACTTATTGTAAGAGCAAATGAAGTAAAAATTCAAAGTATTTCTTAACATAATGAACCCATATTTTAAAGACTATCAACATTTCATTATTACCATCATACTATATGTTATCATTTAAGTTATTATTATGTGTCAAATATGCATTACAGTATTTTATGTGGAACAAGGCTTGGATGCTGTCTTACACAGTCACAATTTTTATAAATAATGAGGAAGATAGCAAGTGGATATTGTTGAAATCAGTTTGTATTTTGACTATTGTCCCTGTATTAATTTGTAGATTGAATTAAGTTGAAATGAAAAAGTGAATAAACCATGATTAAAGTATTATAGGATAAGCTAGTTTAAAAAGTTTTGCTGTGTAATCTTCTCCTAAAATGACTTCTTATTCATGTCATTATTTACTACTGATTTATGGCCATTTTTAAAACTCAGCTGCAACATTGATCATTTTGTGGGGGTATTTAGCTCTCTGTTTTTCTTTCTTTTTATTTTTAACTCGTACATGAAAGTGTACTTATTTATGTGATATCATGTGACTTTTCCATACACTTATACCTGCATAATGCTCTAATCAAATCAGGGTAAACCTGTTGCCTCAAATAGTTAATTCTTTATAGTGAACACATTTAAAACTCTTTCTTATAGATATTAATTTTTAAATAGTACAATAGTGCTATCTACAGTCACCCTAATGTGCAGTGGCATACCTGAACATCCTAACTCTCACTAAGTAGAACTTAGCCCTCATTAGCCAAACTCACCCCTTCTCTCCCTGTCCCTAGTCTCTCCAGTTTCTGTTAATCACCGTTCTACCCTTGCCTCTGTGAAATCAAATTATACCATCTTCACAATCTCTAAAACTGTGAGGCTTATATAATTATGAAAGAAGTTTCAATGTTTAAGTCTTTAATATTGGTTTAGGAATATGGTAAAGTAAAATTATGTCTGTCTTTCCCTTTCTCAGACATGAAAAATATTTAGGATGGTCAGTATTTTGCATACCACTGCTACTTCTCCATTTGTGCCTTCTTATTTGAAGCCGAAATCGTGGTCACTCTCCAGATTGACTTGTCTTAGCATATGGCTATAGGTATGTTTAGCTTTTGGTTTTTAAATTATTTAACACCTAAGGTGTGAATGATATCCAGCAAAGACCCAAAATAATGAGATCCAATGCTACTGCTACTGCTGTTGCTGCTGCCACTGTGAATAAAAGCTACAGTAATTCGTACACCACCTCATTCCCGTTCCCCCCAGCCTCTCACAGGCACATGGGACACATATAAGACACAGTTAACTGCCACTGATGGGAGTGGGGTCTGCATTTTGGCTAGGAGCCAGTGCTAGCACCTCGGACAGTCTTCCAATGAAGCAACCAATTTGACTTATTCATAATTCATCCAATAAATTACCAAATTAATTTTTTGGCAGTACCAGGGATTGAACCCAGGGGCATTCTACCTCCGAGCTATACCCCCAGCCCTATTTTTTATTCTTTATTTTGAAACAGGGTCTCACTAACTTGTGGAGGGCCTAAGGAGCTGAGGCTGGCCAGAAACCCGGATTCTCTGGTCTCAGCCTCGCAAGTACTGGGATTACAAGTGTGCGCCACCATGCCTGCCTCCAAATCAAATTTTGTGAAACAAACACACGATGCAATGAGCATCTAATGAATAGATTATCAAGTGAAACTTATAAGCTATCTCTAGAGATAAGGAAGTCACATAATACAGGAAAGAAGCCCACTCTAATAGTCACATACCTGAATGCATAGACATACACACATGCACACCCACACAAGACAAAAGACTTTATGGAACATATGAAGTCACCAACAAAAAGCAATTAGTGAGGATGTGAGTGATTTATGAGAAACTCAGAGATGAGTTGTGGTTGATATCCCTTTTAAACAATATATGTGCAATTCAAATGTGCACATACTAGTTTGAAATGCTCTCTGGAAATGTAATGTGCGCCTATTTTTCCCTGTTTAGCTTTCCAAGAAAGGTAGAAAATATTGGAGTTCATTTTCTCCCCTCTACATCTGAATACAAATGTATGGCTGCAAGTTTAGTGGAACTTACATTGTAAATAAAATACAATTCTAAAAAATGATATTCCACAATATTTGATTGTAAACTTATCATTATTTCTTAATAATAAAATTACCAATATATAAAGTCAAACCTGAAAAAGATTTTGGAGACACCACAGAAAAGTCATAAATTCTAAAAATTATATCAAAACCTAAAAACTATTTTATGTATCATACAAAATATTTGCTTAAGCAGCAAAATTAATTTCAAATTGGTATTAGTAGACATTAGATTTGGGAGATGTGGACACAATATGAAAATTTAAAGAAAAGAATTTACTGTTATATTGGACATAAATACATATATCAAGTTTCTTGTCATTCAAATGAATAGCAAAACTTAAAATAATTTATCTCATCATCAGAAACAAAGAAATACATTCGTTCCTAGAAGAAAAAATAGACAACTAGACAACAGTGTTTCATATAGATAAATTTATTAATAATAAAAACATACTTAACTATAATTTTATACTCCTGGAAGCTATAGTTTTTGTTCTTGCAAGTGATGGGAAATTCAGAATATGAACTCTCCAAGAAATAAAAATAAAACCCAAGGACAGTGAAATGATTTGTTCTTCTGATTATACCATTCCCACAGATGAAGCGTGAAGACATAAAGTCAGGAGACAACGTGTCCACAGTGACGCAGTTTGTCCTGCTGGGATTTTCTGACCTTCCTAACCTCCAAGGGTTCCTATCTGGGCTGTTCTCCATCATGTACATCATTATTCTAATTGGAAATGGCCTCATAATCATAATAACCAGGATGGACCCTGCACTACAGAAACCCATGTACTTTTTCCTGGCCAATTTTTCTTCATTGGAAATCTGTTATGTTTCAGTCATTCTTCCTAGGATCCTGGTCAACCTCTGGACTCAGGAAAGAAGTATTTCTGTGCTGAACTGTGCCACACAAATGTGCTTCTTTCTTATACTGGGAACCACTGAATGTTTCCTCCTGGCTGTGATGGCTTATGACCGCTATGTGGCCATCTGTTACCCGCTGCACTATCCAATGGTCATGAACCCAAAGAAATGTATCCACCTCTCACTTGGCTCCTGGCTTGGTGGAATCCCAGTCCAGATAGGGCAAACTTGTCAAATATTCTCTTTGAATTTCTGTAATTCCAATATAATTAACCACTTCTTCTGTGACATACCCCCCATCCTCAAGCTAGCCTGTGGGGACACGTCTGTGCATGAGGTCTCTGTCTATGTAGTAGTTATGTTGGTGGCTGCAGTCCCATTTATTTTGATACTTGCCTCTTACAGCAAAATCATTTCCACCATTCTGAGGTTGCCCACAGCCAAGGGACGTGCCAAGGCATTCTCCACCTGTTCTTCCCACCTGCTGGTGGTGATTCTGTTCTTTGGATCTGCTACCATCACCTACTTTAGGCCCAAATCCATGCATTCTCCAGGAACTGACAAACTGCTGTCTCTCTTCTACACCATAGTGACGCCCATGTTCAATCCTCTGATCTACAGCCTTAGGAACAAGGATGTGATTGCTGCACTGAAAAAGGTAGTTTTGAAAACATAATGACATGGGCTCACTTGGGGTGATTTCATCTTCTTGCCACACAATTTCAGAGACATATTTCAGCTCTCTTCATTCTCCCTTTGAAAAGTTAAATGCTTCCAACTTATGATGTATTTTTTGTTACATTTATCTATGAGCCTGAAATTTACTCTGCTGTGATAAACATTATGTAATTCATCCATCTTTAGTGCTCATCACCAAATTATAATGCTTTCTCATAAATAAAAAATTTAATGTGCCTCACATTGTATATGGAAACCCATGGGCACATTGAAAAATGTTGCTATTATGACTTTTGCTTAAATCTAATGGAAAATGAAATTTTACTTAAATGTCCATACCTGCATTTGCTGAGCAATTACCAAGCATGGTTGAACAGTTAATGTTTGTTGAGGAAATGATTACATGAGTGAATGGATAAATGAATAATTTTATACCCTACTACAGAGTCCTGGAAGAAGTTAGACTATTTTAAACAATTTTTCCAAATAAATATCTGTGAGAACACATAATATAATATAACATAACACATTTAGTTAGCTTTTTTTTCAATGGAGTTAATTTGCACATTTATATTCCCCATTTGTTAGCATGGTCCAATTCAATTTCCTTTTCATTATTCCATCTCTTTCTTCACTACACTTCAAAATTCAGTCCTATATTCATTTTTGTAAAAAAGAATCTACAATTGTAAATGTTAAGGAAAGTGTTGGGAATTATTTTCAGGGTTATGTGAAGTCCACATAGTTGAATTGTATTAATTTACCTAAACTTTCAAATTAGTATTTCTTTTTTTTTTTTTTTTGCATTACTGGGGATTGAACCCAGGGGCATTCTACCTCCAACCTCCAGCCCCAGCTCTATTTTTCATTCTTTACTTTGAAACATGGTCTCACTAAGTTGTGGAGGGCCTCACTAAGTAGCTGAGGCTGGCCACTGACCCAGATCCTCCTGTCTCCACCTCCCAAGTACTGGGATTACAAGTGTGCACCACCAAGCCCTGCTTTCAAATTAGTATTTCTAAAGTATTTCAAACAGGTACATCTTTGGACTGACATTCTCAAAGAAAAGAAGCATCAGTCAATAGAACCATGAGTATCCATCCATCTGATACCAGAATTTCAAATCAGCAACTCACTCTAGTGGATATATTTAGTTCTGACATTTATTCCATTCTGTATTTTAGCTATTATTATACATAAATATGCAAGACAATATTAGCTCCTGTTCTGTACATAGCAATATTGCTCCTTCCTTAGCCCATTCACATTCTCTACCATCTAACATGATAACTTACATATATTTGCTTATTTGTTTTATTCATGAAAGTAGACACATATATTCTGCCACATCTAATGTTTTATATTGAAGCATGAATTAGGCATATGCTGCATGAAAAAGACCATATTTATCTGACTGTGATGAAAAAGTTGATGATTATGGCAGATAGGCTGGTGGTAGTGGTTTATTTTCTGAAATATAATAAAGCAAGAATCACAATGTCATGGGCAGAGAGGTTTCCTAGGAGTTCAGAAAAATTAGTTTTATTCTTCATTTTCTCAAGAAAGCGTTGATTAGTAAAATGTTATGTAACAACTTTTTTCATAACATTACACTCATTAAAATGGTGACCAATGTGTTTTTTCTTATTAACTCACAGGATTATTAAAATGTACAAGTAAAACCGGGCTTGGTGGTGCACACTTGTAATCCCAGTACTTGGGAGGCTGAGACCAGAGGATCTGGGTTTGCGGCCAACCTCAGCAATTTATTGAGGCCCTATAGAACCTAGCGAGACCCTGTTTCAAAATAAAGAGCAAAAAATTGGGCTGGGGTGTAGCTCAGAGGTAGAATGCCCCTGGGTTCAATCCCTAGTACAAAAAAAGGTACAAATAACTACCTTTATTTTAAAATATTTTTGAAAAAGCTTTATTAGTTAAAGTCGAAGAAGTATTGGCTGTATTTAGATATAATTCTTGGAAGAATCAATAGCTATGCTGTATTTCATATTCAAATTCATTGAGATAGCCATACAATGGTATTTCTGAAGAAAGGATTATTTCAAACTATCAAATACCTGTACAAGTAAACCTACTTGCTTACACATGGAATTATTTACCTTTCACTAGTGCAATAAGTTTAATTTTTCAAATATGTGCTATTTTACTAGTAAGATGTTTTAAATTAATATAAAAATATAGCAATTAGCATAAATAGTAGAGTTTGAGTCCTAACCAGCTCTCATTCCAAGGTATAACCAGCTATACCTTGGAATGTCAATGTCGAATGGTACATCAGTGCATACTTCAACCCAGTTCGGTGTCCAATCAAATGCATACCATAAAAATCAGTCACTGTATTTCAGTGGGATGTTGTGATAGACTGGACAAAGTTGCCCAGAGATGCTCACATACTAATGCCCTGAACCTCTCAATATGCTGCCTTATATGACACAGGGATTTGCAAAGGTGACTAAGGTTTTAAAATTTGAGCTAGGGACCCTAGAGTGGAGGAGTTTGCCTATAATTCCAGTACTTAGGAGGCTGAGACAGGTGGATCTCAGATTGGTAAATTAGCCTTTTCATCCCAACTCAAGAATCTATAGATAAGCATTTTGTGACTTCAGGTTAGTTTTCATTTCATATAATTTTGATGAATGGAATCATGTAATATAAAATCTCTTGCATATGGTTTCTTCCATTTACTGGAATTATTTTAAGATTCATTTGTACTATTCATTTTTTCAATATTATATTATTTTTGGTGATGGCAATCTTTCCATAGTGTAAGTATACCACTATTTGTGTAATAGTTCACATATTAAGAGCCTGGAGTTGATACTACTCTGATTATTACAAACAAAATTGCTGCAACCATACATTCACAAGCCATTTTAATCTGTGCTCATTTATTTTTGTGGGTTTGTCATGATATTTCCTTGTGTATTTAATTATTATTTTCTTAATAACTATGATACTAAGCATCTTCTTATGTGATATTTTTGGTCTCCTTTGATTAGGATTTTGTTTAACCTATTCTGACTTTTTATTGAGCTGTTTGTTTTCTCATTTGATGAGTCCTTTGTCAGATCTATGACAAATATCTTCTTCCTTCTGTGGAGCACCTAGACATATACAAACATATATATGCATTATATACACTATCTGTATATACTATGAATACATAATGTAAAAATAAATATTTTATAAAATGTTTCTCTACCTACACTGTTCCAGTTATCTCTTGCTATAGAATCATTTTCCTAGAATATATAACAACTCAGGGCTATTTTCTGCTCTTCCTCATGTTAACTATGGTCACATTGTGGTTATCAGCTGACAGTTGGGCTGGTCTGAGGTGTCTCATGACTGATACCAAAGTGAGAATGACTAGAACAACAGGATCTTCTCACTCTCGGTTCCCTCTCCAAGTTGTCTCTGAACAAGTCACATTGTTTACATAAAATGTTCATTTGACTTATTAGTCAAAAAAGTTCAAGACTCTGAGACGAATCTGCTGAAGGATATAACTTGCTTTGACTATTGTTCAAAGCAGTTAAATGACAAAGATATTTTAAAGGAAAGAAAAATAAGCCGGGCGTGGTGGCGCACGCTTGTAATCCCAGTACTTTGGGAGGCGGAGACCGGAGGATCCGGGTTCGCAGCCAGCTTCAGCTCTTTCTCTCTCTCTCTCTGTCTCTCTTTCTCTCTCTACTTAGTGAGGCCCTCCACAACTTCGTGAGACCCGGTTTCAAAATAAAGTATAAAGAAATAGGGCCGGGGGCATAGCGTGGAGGTAGAACGCCCCTGCGATCAATCCCCGGTACCGCAAAAAAAAAAAAAAATAGCCAATGTCTCTAAGGGAAATGTGTCTAAAAGTGTGCCCAAACTTTAATCTGGCCAAACTTATCAACCAATTGTGTAATACTGAAATTTTTCATTCCCAATTATTTTATTATTAGCTTTTAACATTTTTAGTAAAGTAGTCTGTGTTGTTTCTTTTTCTTGTTTTGCTGTATGCATACCAAGCAAAGTCACTGAAAAAAAATACTTGAACAACACACATGTGGAAAGAGGGTGACAGTCATTTTAATCAGGTCATTGTAGAAGCAGAGCTGACTCTGGGTCCTCTTAAAATAGCCCAATCAAGCTAGCTACCTCAATATTAGACAAACACTCAAAGAATACAGTGAATCTTATTACTATCTCTCTGGGAGGATTTTGGAGAATATGAAAGTCAGACATTCAGTAATAGTCATTTTTAAAAAAAAACGAGCATGGATAGTAGCAAATAAAATTACTTTTTATTCATGCATCATTCTTAAAAGAATTACCCTTGCGCTAAAGAATATATATTTTTTTGGTACTGGGGATTGAACTGAAGGTCATTCTATCTCCAAGCTACACCCTAGACCTATTTTTTATTCTTTGTTTTGAGACAGGGTCTCACTATAGGGAAAAGAAAAATCAAAAAACAAATCTTACCCAATCAAGAAATGGGCAATTGAACTAAATAGACACTTCACAAAAGAAGAAATAAAAATGGCCAATATATACATGAAAAATGTTCAACATCACTAGGTATCAGGGAGATATAAATTAAAGCCACACTGAGATTCCATCTAACCCCAATTAGAATGGCAATCAAAATTAGAAGTCAAACAAAAATAAATGCTGGTGAGGATGTGGGAAAATAGGAGCTCTGATTCACTGTGGTTGGGATTGCAAATTATTGCAGCTGCTATGGAGATCAGTAAGGATATTCCTCAGAAAAGTAGGAATGGATCCACCATATGATTCACTTATACCATGCCTGGATATATTTCCAAAGGGACTGAAATTAGAAAATTATAGTAATATATGCACATCCATGTTTATAGCAGCACAATTCACAATAGCCAAATAATGGAACCAACCAGGTGCCCATCAACAGATGAATGGATTAAAAATTGTGAGATATACATACACAATGGAATTCTACTCAGCAATAAAGAACAAAATTATGTTATTTTCAGGAAAATGGATAGACCTGGAGAACATTATATTAAGTGAAATTAGCTAGTCACAGAAAGAGAAGGGTCATATATTTTCTCTTATATGTAGAAGGTAGGGAGTAATTGGGGTACCAGAGGGACTTCAGATAATGGAGGAGAAACTCCAGCAGAGTCAAGGAGGTGGTTTTGGGAAAGGGGGGGGAGGCAGAATTAATGAAGGAAAATTTTCCACTAATATTATATACATATGTGAGAATACCAATGCCAATCCCAATGTCTTCAATGGGTAAGGAGGGAGGAGCTGGGAGGGAGCCCGGGGAAACTCACCAGGTGCTGTGTGCATGTATGTCACTATCACTATAAACTACATTATGATGTGAGACTATAGGACATCAATAAAAGTATAAAAATCTTATTACTAAATCTTTAAGTACAGGAAATTGTTATATAAATTAATTAAAATTAATTCCAAAATAAAAGTATTAAATGTAGAGAGTATGCCATAGTGAAATGTGGGGGAAAGACATGTGGTTGGGGATGGGAACATGACAATACTGAGGGGAAAAAGTGGTCTGTAAAGCTTTCATTGACATGAATGTCCATAACATCATTGTTTATAGTAAACAAAATTAGAAACAACCCAGATGTCTTTTTAATTGATAAATTGAAAAACGAAAATGTATTTTATTCATAAAATGAAATACTTTTTTAGCTAGGAAAATCTGCAATTCAATACAACATAGGTAGGTTTGAAAAACATTATGGTAAGTGAAAGAACAAGAAGGCCACATGTTGTATGGATGTTTATATATATATATATTTTTTTTTTTTTTTGCAGTACCGGGGATTGAACGCAGGGGCGTTCTACCTCCGTGCTACACCCCCGGCCCTATTTTTTTATGCTTTATTTTTGAAACCGGGTCTCACGAAGTTGCGGAGGGCCTCACTAGGTAGAGAGAGAGAGAGAGAGAGAGAGAGGGAGAGAGAGAGATAGATCGTGCGTGCGCGCTGAGGTTGGCCGTGAACCTGGATCCTCCTGTCTCCGCCTCCCAAAGTACTGGGATTATAAGCATGCGCCACCACGCCTGGCTTGTTTATATTTTTAATACACTTTTTTCAATCCCTTGGAATTATACAACATAATGAGGTTCAGAGTGATAGAAACATACGGGCACACAGCACTTGGTAGGTTTCATTCTGCATCCACCCCGTTCCCTTCTCCTCCCTGTACATATTATTGAGATTGGTATTGCTAACCTCATATATGAACATAGTATTTGAACTGTTTCCTTCATCAACTCTCCTTTTTCTCCTCTCCACCAACCTTCCCCAAGCCCCTTCTATTATCCTACTGATCTCTTTTATTTTTCTGAAGTCCCTTTTGTTTCCCCATTTCTCTCTATTGACCTGCCAGTTTCTGTGACTGGCAGGTCACATGTTTGCCATAATATTCTCTAGTTCCATACATTTTCCTACAAGTGACCTAATTTTGCTCTTTATAGCTGGTTAAATTTCCATTGTGAGTATATATTACAGTTTCATAATCCACTCATCTGTTGACAGACACCTAGGCTGGTTCCATAATTTGACTGTTGTGAATTGTGCTGCTATATACATGGATATGCATGTATCACTACAGTATTCTGCCTTCAATTCCTTTGGAAAGATACCCAGGAGTGTTATACTTCGGTGGTATGGTTGTTCCATTCTCAATCTTCTGAGGAAACTCCACACTGATTTTTATAGCTTCTTTACGAATTCTCAGTCCTACCAGCAGTGTGAAACACGCCTTTTTCCCTGCATCTTCACCAGCAATTATTATTGTTTGTATTCTTGATAATTGCCATTCTAACTGGAGTTAGATGGAATTACAGTGCAATTTTATTTGCATATCCCTGATTGCTAATGATGTTGAGCATTTTTTCATATATTTATTGGTCATTTTTATTTCTTTTTTGGGAAGTGTCTATTCAGTTCAATTGCCTATTTCTTGATTTGGGTATTTGTTCTTTTAATGTTAAGTTTTGTAAGTTGTTTGTATTTTATAGATATTAGTCCTCTATTAGAGGAGTAGCTGGCAAATAATTTCTCCCATTCTGTAGACTCTCTTCAAACTCTTCATTTATTTTTGACTGTTTATATTTGATGTCAAGAATAGGTGAACACATAATATGAAAAAACAGATTAAAGTTTGCTAGGGGCTGAGGACTGAGTTGAAGTGACAACTAATGGGTATTTGCTTCCTCCTGAGGTGATAAAAATGCTCTGGAATTATGTAGTGGTAAAATTCACAACTCTAGATGCAGAAAAATTCAAAGAAGTGTTTAAAGCATGAATCTTATATACACTATATGTCAGTAAAACACAATTGAAATGCAGTAATACTCAATTAAGATGGTGAAGAAGAGTTTGAAAATGGAAAAAGAGTGAATAAGAAAAAAGCTGAAAATGATTAAATAGGGAGATATTAAAGAATACGTAGATTCTGTTTCAACTCAACAAGAATAATACAGGTTGTATTTTACAGCATGAAATATGTACATATTTTATATATTTTGTAGTATAAAATTAATTTCCAGTTTTTATTCTGACAGATCATTTGGTGACCATTTTTAAGGATTAAGATCAACATTTGCCAGAGATATTTATGTATTCACAGGGGAAAATGTAGAACCAGAAATGTAATTAATCTCAGGTTTGTATAACACCAATGCCTGAGGGAAGTAGCATCAGAGAGTTTAAGTCCCAAATGCTACCTGGTATAATACAAAGCTATCTGTTCAATTTTCAGTTACAAAAGAACAGCTTTTTTCAGGTAAGTTCCTGAACTTACAAGTTAAAAAAAAAAACAATATTTGTCAAAAATCAAGCCATCTCTTTGGAAAAAATGTTATTTTTAACTGAATTATTTTATGCCATCTTACAATTTTTATTAAAAAATTCTGGTCTAATGATGAAAAATATTCTTTAAGAAATGGAAAACTCTGACTAAACAGTATTCATAAAATAACATTGTATTTATTTCTTTTTAATTTGGGTTCATAAGCAAGCTTTTACTTATTTTATCATTCTGTGGGAATATACATGAATTTCAAGGTCTTTAATTTCTTTGTTTAATTAATAGATAATAGGGGTAAATTATGATGAATATGCTGTGTGAAAATTAAGCTCCATGTCATCCAAATAGAATAGTTATTTAGGTTAAAAAAACTACATATATTCACTCCCAATTTCCACTTCTATTTCAATTAAAAAGAACACAAAAAAATAAATATTCATAAGCATATATTTAAAAGTTTCAATATCTCTTAATGATCTATCATCCTGTTTCTATTTTTTAAATATAAATGTCCACTTAAAATCTGATGTAATACATATGTACGAATTAAGTTTTGGTGTTTACACTTCTATTTTAGCATTTCTTTTTCAATGTTAAGGTAGCTCAGCCTTTACCTTCAGACTACCCCAACAAATAGGCAGTGAGCATTGTGGCAAAATCATAATACATTTCTAGAAAAATATTCAATAATACTTATTTCATGTCTCATGAAATACTAAAGACCATAGACCAAGAAGAATAGAATAGTAATTTTCATTTTTCTTGGAAAGCAATATGCTCATTTTTGCTAGAAATAACTCAATGGTCTTTAAACAAATCATGAATTTGGAGGATCATAATCATTGTAAATTTTTCTGTCTAGATGAATGTTTTTAAGTATAAAAAATGTTTAATTCTATATATCCTTGCCTAATCTCTCTATGATTAATACTTTTTCCATGTTATTTTGAAGATTTACTCAGATTTCAGTATATCAAAACATATTTCCTAAATTAAGGGAAGATAAGATCCAGAGAAATAAAGAAGATATAGAAAATCACATCCTCAGTCAGGCATGGTGGTGAGTGCCTGGAATCTCAGTACTTGGGAGAGTAAGAAAGGAAGATCACAGGTTCAAGAACAGCTTCAGTGACATAGGGAGACTCTCAGAAACCTAGCAAGATCCTGTTTCAAAACAAACAAAAAGAATAAAACTGGGCATGGTAGCACACACCTGTAATCCAGTACTTGGGAGTCTGAGACAGGAGGATCACAGGTTCGAGGACAGCCTCAGCAAGTCGTGAGACTCTCATCAACCTAGCAAGACCCTGTTTCCAAATAAAAATAAAATAGGGTGGGGAGTGTAGTTCAGATGTAGAATGCCACTGGGTTCAATCCCTGTACCAAAAATAAAGAAAAGAAAGTCACATCCTCTATGAATGGCATTTTGATGACAGTCAGTGCCTCTCAATGGCTATCTTAGATTATTATTATTATCATTTACTATTATTATTGTTGTTGTTGTTTTCAAAAGCATACAATTTCTGTTTGATTACTAACACAGGAGTGAGTATTTCTCTGTGGCTTAAAAAAATAGCACTGGGCATGGTGGAGTATGCTATAATCCCAGTACTTGGGAGGCAGGGGTATGAGGATCATAGGTTCAAGGTCACCACACCATAACTTAGCGTGACCCTGTTTAATAAAAAGGGGGGTTGGGGGTGTAGCTCAGAGGAAGAACACCCTTGGATTTGATATTCACACACACATACACACACACACACACACACACACACACACAAATTACTAACACAAATTGTGTTCTGCCTTATAAATATTTTGTGGTTATACAGAAGAATTAAATATCCAACTTTCATATATTCATTATTTTTGTTTATACGAATCCAAAGAAGAATGAACAGGGAAAATTGCTCCTCCTTGAATGAATTCATTTTCTTGGGAATTACTAGCAACACGGACATGAAGGAGGCTCTATTCACCATGTTTCTACTTGTTTACCTCATTAATCTTCTGGCAAACCTTGGAATGATCATTTTGATTAGAGTGGATTCCCAGCTTCACACACCCATGTACTTTTTCCTCAGCCACCTCTCCTTCTGTGACCTCTGCTATTCCACAGCAATAGGACCCAAGATGCTGGTGGACCTCTTGGCCAAGAAAAAATCAATTCCTTTCCTTGGCTGTGCTGTGCAGTTCTTGATCTTCTGTACCTTTGCAGATTCTGAGTGTCTACTGCTGGCGGTGATGGCCTTCGACAGGTACAAGGCCATCAGCAACCCCTTGCTCTACGCAGTGGACATGTCCAGCAGGGTGTGCTCCCTGCTCATGGCTGGGGTTTACCTGATGGGACTGGCAGATGCTTTGTTACATACAACATTGGCATTTCGCTTATGTTTCTGTGGGTCTAACGAGATTAATCATTTCTTCTGTGATTTACCTCCACTTTTCCTCCTTTCCTGTTCTGACATACAAATCAATGAGCTAGCATTATTCACCGTTTTCGGATTCATTGAGCTGAGTACCATTTCAGGAGTCCTGGTCTCTTACTGTTATATCATCTCATCAGTCTTAAAGATTCGCTCTGCTGAGGGGAAGATCAAAGCTTTCTCCACCTGCGCCTCCCACTTAACTGCGGTTGCTATTTTCCAGGGAACTGTGCTCTTCATGTATTTCAGGCCAAGTTCTTCCTACTCCCTTGATCAAGACAAAATGAGCTCATTATTTTACACCCTTGTGATTCCCATGCTGAACCCTCTGATCTACAGCATAAGGAACAGGGATGTGAAAGAGGCCCTGGAGAAACTGAAAAATAAAATAAGGTTTTAAATATTTATTATAAACTCTCACTTTTTCCATATATATAGTATTTTTCCTAAAATTATATGCAATAATACACAAATAACAAAATTTTCTCAACTAGTTTATTTTAATGAGTCATAGGAATATGTTGTATTTCCCTAATCTGAAATGCTCCATTATATATCTTTAATGTATATATCATACTCTCTCCCTGTGACACATTTTCTGACTTTTCTACTTTTGACATATTTTTTATTTGTTCTTCTTTCATCCATCTAAGAATGATTTTAATTATCTTAAAATTGGTTGAAACTTTACTTCTGTGCCTTTTAGCGCTCTGCTTTCATGGTGAATACAGTAGTTTCTATACTAGTGAATCCTATCATATAGTGTCAGTGTCAGACACTCATTAACTAAGCACTTAAATAATTTATAAAAAGCTCCCAGGCTTCCTGAAGTCAAAGAGCAGTCAGTAAATCCATAGCAAAATATCTAAATCTAGTGTTCAGGAGACAGGCTTCCTTGGATGGAGATATCCAATCTAAGTTCTAAAGAAGTAAGAAATTCAAATTGGGAAGAGGGACATAGTCTAAACAGATAAGTTGTCAGCAACTACAGAAGCCTTTAGGTGGACATGTTCATGTCATTTTAGAAGTAAAGTTGGTCAATACTGTTAAAATGCAGTGGAAAGAGCCTTATGCAGTCAATGCATGGGCCATAATTGTCACCTATTGACTCTCCATCGCCTCTTCCAGGATTTTCTTTCCCTTCTCCAACAACTCTATCTTGGTTAAATGCCATGTTTTTTTTTTTTTGTACATCACAGAAAGCTATCTACCAAAGGCACTGTTTTGATGTCATTTTGAATATGTATAAACAGTTTGCTTCAAATATTAAATTGTTAGTGTCCTTCTTCGATCAAGGATTGAGAGTTCCATCCCTGTTACCTAAAGCACCTGCGTTGTCTTTGTGAAAAGAAGTGGGGAAACCAACAGATGATCAACGAAATAAAAACACTAGATATTTTTAAGTGGCATTAAATGTCAGTAAAACAAAAGTGACAGACTAGAAGATGTGCTTTAAATATATATTAGTTGTAACTTTAAAAATTCTGTGAAATGTTTGTGGATACCAAGGTAATAAATCTATAAAAAACATACATAGTCATTTCATTGGAAATAAAGAACATCCCTCTGTGTTTTCCTGATACTTGTCTATTTCATCTTTGTCTATTCTAGTTTTCTGATACGTAAAGCACTGATTCAGGTTGCTTAGAATAAAAAATGTATATATATGCCCATACATTTGAAGGACCATATATGACTTAAAGATACTCTCAATTACCTATTATAAAAATAATAGCTAAAAGATAATGAATGTCTTAGGTTTTACAGCTACCATTACAAAGTGTTTTTGTGTAAAAGTATATTAGAATGGAAAGAAAGTCCATGAAGTCCCTCTGCTTTTCCAGGTGGTGTTCATGTGACAATGTGACACATTTGGTAAAGTGTTGGTGGAGAACACCTGTGAAGAATTCTTATTTTTGGTGAAAGGCTTCTACCTGTGGCATATATTTTTTTCAATTAGGACACTTTTGAAATTATTACTTATTGCCAGGCATGGTGGCACATGTTTGTAATCCCAGTACTAGGGAGGCTGAGACAGGAGGATGGTAGGTTCGTGGCCAGCCTCAGCAACTTAGTGAGGCCCTCTGCAACTTAGTGACACCCTGTTTCAAAATAAAGAATAAAAAATAGCCAGGCGTGGTGGCGCACACTTGTAATCCCAGTACTTTGGGAGGCAGAGACCGGAGGATCTGGGTTCCTCGCCAGCCTCAGCTCTTTCTCTCTCTCTCTTCCTCTCTCTCTCTCTCTCTACCTAGTGAGGCACTCCGCAACTTCGTGAGACCCAGTTTCAAAATAAAGTATTAAAAATAGGGCCGGGGGTGTAGCGTGGAGGTAGAACGCCCCTGCGTTCAGTCCCCAGTACCACACAAAAAAAGAAATTATTACTTATTAGCAATAGCATAGCAGGGAACCTTGAATGAGGAATTAATGAATTGCTGCTACTATAGAAGTTGTAACATATCAAATTAAACCATTTCCCTCCGATAAGACACTTAAGCATTGCAGCATCTAAAACCTGATTTTATGTACCTATTGGCTCTGTCAGCTCTAGTTGTTATAAACTAAAGAGAAGAAAATCCAAAGTCCTATAACAGAAAGTCCAAAATGAGAATCGATTAATTTTATTAATTCTTGCCTTTCTCCTATCCCCCTGAATTTTTGAGTTTGAGAATCTGAGGTACTGTGTTCTGAGGAGAAGACATAGGGACTTAAGCAAGTGGGTGTCCCCTCCTTCTCTCAAGAATATAAACCTTTTCTACCTATGGCCCTCAGGGCAATCCCTTTGGAGCCCAGAAGCATGGGATCTGGTATACTGGTGGCTTTGCCAGATTCCGAAAACCTGCCTGTCTAGATTTCTCAAGTTCCAATCTTGTGCCATGAGAGGAGGCATAAATTTGTTAAATATTATAATTTTCCCAAGAAGCATTTATCTTATTTAAATATACCTAATTTACTTTTAAACAGTTATTTATAGATTACCTCTGCAAACCAAAATGCCAACTGAGCAATGTAAATATTTAAGCAAGTTTTCATATCAAAGAAATGCCCAAAAGCCCAGACATGAGAAAAACCCATGAAGTTGGGAGTACTTGGGGCAGAGTCGGTCGGTCATGGGTGCTCGGGTCATGGGTCAATTGTTTTATGTGGCTACTTTGTCTCCCATGGCAGGCAGAGCCACACCAAATACCCCCATTTCTATCCCCTCTAAGATTTTCTAGAAGGGATGGTCTCTGTTCTTTGAATCCAGGATGAAACTGAGAGGTAACCTCAGTACCAGCAGGAGAAAAAAATAAGAGGGCCAAAAAGCCTCTAGTTAGATAAAACAAAAATAATTCAGGCTTAACTAAGTATGCAAAACCAGGTGAAACAATCAGAAAAAAATTAACATGCACTCAAAATGCAAGATAATTGTTTTTTGGGGGTGTAAGGCAGATGGTGGGTCCACCAACCACATGTGTGTGAGGGCATGGGCGCCAAGATGACGCATAGTGGGAGCCAAAGATGGTGTATGGAAGGCCGCGGGTGATTGAAGGGGTCCCACAGGTGATGGCGAATAGCTGCAAACTAGACACCCAATACTGGGAGCAGGACCTTAACAGGAATCCTACAGAGAGAGGCTGGACCGAAGATCCCACCAGGGGTACATCACACATGCACCGTGGCCCAAACCTAGGCAGAGATTTGCCTGGCTTGTTTTTCCAATAGCCAGAGCTACAATTCCTGGGGCTGGTTATCATGCCTTAGTTTTCTCTTAAATTTTTATTTAACTTAGATAAATTACCTTTTTCCCAACAAAAACAGTATACTTTATGATTTTTTGTTATTTTCCCATCAAAGCATTACATTATCTTGTATATAAAATTGTGCATTGACTAGAAACCTAATTTGTGAGACCTTAGTAAAGACTCCCCAAACAAAGCCATATTGTCTGTTATCTTAGGTTTTAAGAAGTCAAGATCAAGCCAGGCGTGGTGGCGCACGCTTGTAATCCCAGTACTTTGGGAGGCAGAGACCAGAGGATCCGGGTTCACGGCCAACCTCAGTGCACATGCGCACGCACGCGATCGATCTCTCTCTCTCTCTCTCTCTCTCT
>PVJS01039057.1:8558-19193 GCA_004027185.1 Glis glis
CCAGTATTTTTGAGCTAAAGCTAGTTGCATCCACAAACAGAACCTGTGTATATGGAGGGTCAATTGTAATATCAAAAGCTTTCAGAAATGTAGTTTAGATGTTTGAATGGTATAAGTTTGTTTGATAAATGTTGATTAGAGATTTGTTTTTTCAGTGCTTTTTGTCCCCCTTAGGACACAGCTTGTGTAGAAAAATTACTGAAAGGTCTTATTCATTTAAAGTAACCAGAAAAGCTGATGTGGTGGTGCACACCTGTAATTCCAGTATTTGGGAGAGAGGAAGGTCTAATGTTTGAGGTCAGCCATGGCAACTTAGTGAGACCCTGTCTCAGACTAAACCAATAAAAAGAGCTGAGTGTTGAGCTCTGTGGTAGAGCTGTACTGAGTTCAATCCCCAGTACTGCATAAACACACACACACACACACACGCCAGAATTACAGCATTAACTGTAAAATATTAACAAAATATTATTGGTAATACATATATATGTATACACACATGTACATATAACAATATTTGGGTTATGGGAATGATTGTTATATGATCTTTAAAAATAATTGTATTACGCACGCTTGTAATCCCAGTACTTGGGAGGCTGAAACAGGAGGATCGCAGGTTCGCGGACAGCCTCAGCTACTTAGTGAGGCCTTTCACAACTTAGTGACACCCTGTTTCAAAATAAAGAAAAAAAACTAGGGCTGGGGTGTAGCTCAGAGGTAGAAAGCCTCTGAATTCAATCCCCAGTACTGCAAAAATAGATAAATAATAAATATATTTTAATAAATAATAAATAAATATAAAAACCTTGTATTAATGGTGTGCTAAATTGAGCTGCTTTTGAGTTTTAACAATATCTAAGCTAGAAAGTTAGGAAAATTGGAGAGTAAGATGGAAATACTGACAAATATTTAACCATAGCATAGCAATCTGTCATTATAATTTTCTTCAGAAATAAATGTTTTCATTTATCCTGTAATGTCTGAAATTACTGCCAAACTAGAAATGTGTTTAGCTTTCTCAGCAAAATTCTTAAAAGGATATTGTCAGAGCCAATAATCCAGTATTATCTTTACTCTTTAAATTGTCCTTTACCCACTTTTGTTTGCTCTATTCTCTTGTGATCCATGGATTAATTTGTAGCTCTACCATAGAAAGCAAGATTGTACTGAATTGTGTAAGATCCTGATAAATGCTTTTCATTTTCTCCCCCCTTTTTTCCATTTATTTATTTATTTATTTATTTATTTTGTGGTACTGGGGATGGAGCCCAGGGGGCTTCTACCTCTGGGCTATATCCCCAGACCTACTTTTTACTGTTGTATTTGGAAACAGGGTCTTGCTAAGTTGCTGAGAGTCTAAGTTGCTGAGGCTGGCTTCAAACCTGCGATCCTCCTGTCTCAGCCTCCCAAGTACTGGGATTACAAACGTGGCTACCATGCCTGGCTCTTTTCATTCTTTTAATACTTACCAACGTCTAAGCAAAGGTCCTTCATTCAGTGCCTGGCTTTTTTCATGTTCCTGCATGTCTCTGTTTCAAGGGAAGAGTTTGATGAACATTATTTTCTTATCCTTGAAGAGGGATTATGGGAATTTTGGACTGATTTTAGCTTTAATGATCTAAGGAAACAAAATTGCAAATAATATTCTACTTGTATCTTCATCATGAGCTTTCTAGATTGTGAATTTAGTACTTCAGTTTTGATAGTAAGTGAATAAGGAAATTGATAGACTGTAAGATGCTGCAAACTAGATGTGAGTTTGTCAGATTTTTACTGAACAGCTTGGGCTTTTTCATTTAGTAAATATTCAACATTTTTCTCTTTTTAAAGAGCTACAGTAATCTCAATTATAGGAGTAAATTTATTTTTTCAAATTAATTGGGCAAAAGTTATAGTATTCTTACAGGTATTTTGTTGCTAAGTGCCTGGATTTAAAGTTAGTGGTTTTTTAAAAATAAGTTATGAGATCTGGACATTTCATCAGAATCATAACTTTGGGCAGACCTCAAAGTGTCAGTGTGGAAATGCAATACAAGGTTATTTCATAAATATCTTAAGAACATTAGATATAGCTAAGGAGTTTAAAGGGTTTTGTTTTTTTTTTTGCAGGGGGGACTGAGAATTTATCCCAGGGGCGCTCTACTACTGAACTACATACCCAACCCTTATTATTTTTTATTTTGAGACAAGGTCTCACTAAGTTTCCTAGGCCGGCCTCCAACTTGCAATCCTCCTGCTTCAGCCTCCAAGTAGCTGGGATTGTAGGTGAGCACCACCAAGCCCAGATTAGTTTTTGTATAGTATGTGATAGTTCCTTGGATTTATAAGAGGATATTTAAAAGTTATTTGTGTTAGCTTATTTTTATGTATGTGTCTTCTGAATTTTAGGTCTGCTCCAAGAAAAAACAAAAACAAAAAACAAAACCATGGCTGCAAAGGAGAAACTGGAGGCAGTGTTAAATGTGGCCCTGAGGGTACCCAGCATCATGCTGTTGGATGTCCTGTATCGGTGGGATGTCAGCTCCTTTTTCCAGCAGATCCAAAGAAGTAGCCTCAATAACAACCCTCTGTTCCAGTATAAGTATCTGGCTCTTAACATGCACTATGTAGGTGAGTGTCGGCGTCACATTGTCTAACCTGATGGTGAGCATGCTGGCTTATGTCTCTGTTCTTGAATTTGGGTAAAATGAGGTTCAGTTACATGGAGGTAACTGTGACATAGTGACTAACGAATGTTTAGGGATCATGTTTATAGTTGTGTTTGTTTTACCATTGCATATATATTGCTAGGGCTCAAGAAAAGCAGACAATGTTGGATTTATTTTATTGGATAAAGCTGGAAGGCAGAAGAAAAGATTTTAGGTTGTAATTTGATGAAATGTAAATAATGAGAACTACTTTTCCAGGCGGTTGGCCCCTTCTAATTTATCCTTATTTGAGGGTTTGGTGGTAATTCAGAAATGCAGCATTCCTTATTGTTCCCTGAGACAAATGGAAACAATATCATTTGAAGATAAAGTGTTCATTCCAGTTAAATGAAATGTGGGAAATGGTACTACAGTATAATATTTTCTTACTTTTAAAAAGTACTCCTAACTGGGCATAGTGGCTCATACCTGTGGTCCCAGGTACTTGGGAGATGAGGCAGGTACATCATTTGAGCCCAGGAGTTTGAGACCAGCCTCCAGCCTGGGCAACAGTGAGACCCTGTCTAAAAAACAGAACAAAACATACACCCACGCAGCCTCCTGGAATTATAATTGATATACTTTGAAGTTCGCGTTAAAGTAATGATGAGAGATTAAAGTCAAGCAATACAGGCATGACATAAAGAAGACCAAAATCATGTCATTTGCAGGGAAATGGATGGAATGAGAATATTATGCTAAGTGAGATTAGTCAGTCGCAGAAAGTGAAAGGTGGGATGCTTTCCCTTATGTGGAAGCTAGTAAGAAATTGGGATTCAGGAGAGACTCTAGACAAAGGAAGAGAAACCCTAGTGGAGTGATGGAGGGGACCTACAGGAGGGAGGCAGGTGAGAGGAGGGAGACTTGAAGGAAACACTTGAGTGGACATGATGCACATACACAAATTTATCAATGCCAATTCAATGGCGTGTATGGGGAGGGTGGGGGAGCAGGTGGGAGCTGGGGGAGGCTCACCGAGTGCTGTGTGCATGTATGTCTCTGTCACTCTGAACTTCATCATAATGTATGATTGCAATGCACCAATGGAAAAAAAAAAGGAAAAATACAGGCATGAAGCAGATAAAATTTATCTTGAATAAAAGTCAGTATCCTTAAGTTTTAGGTTAGTTTTTAGTTTACATGTAATGAGTACGACACTTTTGGGAGGTACTGGGGATTGAGCCTAGGAGCATTCTACCTCCGTGCTACACTCCCAGTCCTTTTTATTTATTTATTTTGAAACAGGGTCTTACTAAGTTGCTGAGGCTAGGCTCAACTGTGATCCTCCTGTCTCAGCCTCTTAAGTACTGAGATTGCAGGGATGCGCCACTACTCCCAGCTGACACATTTTTACTAACATTGCTATTGCATAACTCCAGACCTGGTTTGAATGGTGTCTGATCGAGGTTTTATGTAAATGTTTTTATTACTGGAATTGCTTATCACAAAGTATATCTTTTAGAAAATTGTGAAAGTTTGTCCTCTCTCTGTGAGATTTATTTTTATCTGTAGGACTTACTAATTTCCCAAACTTAGCCCTGAGATCCCCTTACTGCCCCAAGAGGGTACCAAGTCAGCCATTGTGGAACGTATGGTATAGTAGGAAAGACTTGCACTAGAAGCAGAACATCTGGGCTTAATAAACTCATCTCTTGTAGACGCACTACCTTGGGAAAGTGTGTGAAATGAGAAGGTTCCTTTTATATTGTGAAACACTATCATTCTCAGACCTTTATTAAAGGCTTTGCCTGTTAGCCAGTTTATGGAAAATAATTCCAGTCAGTTGTAGGAGAACAATTGGGTACTTGGCTTAGATTTTTAGCAAAGTAATTCACACTGTGGTTTTAAAAATGTACTTATCATATATTATTTCTGAAAAGACTGATATATTTAAAACATCTGCCTGATATACAAACATCTGCCTAATAACCAGAATCACTAATTTTAGAAATTGAATGGGTTCTGGTAGAGTTGAAATTCATACTTTGGCTTATTAACTTTGGGAACTCAACTGGGCCTTTTTAAGTATACTTACTATATCCCTTGGTAGAGTAGCTTAGATATTTTCAGCTTGAACAGTTTTTGGTTGGAGTAACCTCAGTCAAAGTATTATGTAGTACTTATATAATGCTTCAGTTTACAGAATTTCACTCCTAAATACGTTGTGAAAATTCTTAGTTTTTAAAATAGGTGATGTATTTGTGTTCAGAAATCAAAGCATAAGAAATGATTTCCCTCCTATCTCGGTTCTTCATCCCCAAGTTCTCCCTCAGAACTCCAAAAAGTAGCTGTTATTATTTTCTTGTGTATTACTCAAGATATTTTTGTGTGCACATAAGTAAATATTAATATATATATTCCCTTTTTTGTGACAGATGTTAACATGTGAACCTTGATTTTTGTTTATTTATGTATCGTGGAGCCATAATTTCTGATTTTAGATATTCACGAAATAAATTTTTATACTTTTTTTCTTATTGACACTTTTCAGTTATGATTCTGATTAAATCTTTTTTCTCAAGTTTTAGGATTGTTAGTTAATTAGAAAAACTTTCCTAAGCTGGGCGTGGTGGTGCACACTTGTAATCCCAGTACTTGGGAGGCTGAGACCGGAGGATCCGGGTTCGTGGCCAGCCTCAGCTACTTAGTGAGGCCTCCACAACTTAGTGAGACCCAGTTTCAAAATAAAGAATAAAAAATAGGGCTGGGGGTGTAGCGCGGAGGTAGAATGCCCTTGGGTTCAATCCCCAGTACCACCACAAAAAAAAAAAAAAGCTTTTCTTAGAACCTTAGATATATATATATCCAGAAAGGATATTGATATTTGAAGCAACAAAATAAATCCTTTGTGACAGATCCTTTACAGAGAGAAAAGCAGATGTTTAGGGATCAAACTTCCAGTGTTCGTTGGAGAGGGTGAAAGTGGAGGGGAGTGGTTAGAGGGTAAGAGGAAGTCCATGTCACAGAGTCAGCAAGGTTTTGAGGGTTGTTGCTTCAGATGTTGGGACCAAGGATAAGCAGGATATATTAGGTTTGATAAATAGGCAGTTGTAGACTTCCAAGTTTCTTGAGAGTGAAAGGGTTCAGGGGGTTTGTAGAATATAGAGGGTAAAGGTGGAGTAGATGGTTAGAAAATAGAAGCATTGAGTAAAGGTGATTTGAAGTGTTTGCCAGTGGAATGAGAGCAATAGGTCATAGGAAAAGGTTAAATGCAGCCAAGAGAAATATTTGTTTCCAAGATGAGGAAGAACTCTTGCACAGCCTTTGAAACAAAGATAAAGACTGGTATCAGGTGGAGTGATTGAATATGCAGGAGAGAGGGGTCTTCTAGAGTTGGAGAAATAAGATCTTGAATATAATGGATAGAGTAGTCTTCGAGAGAGACATTAAGATACCTCGTTCTTCTGGGACTAGAGAGAGAATGAAAGAAGTGGTGTAAAACAAGTGAGTAGACATTGAAGAGAGGCAGAGATTGACAGTAGTCATTTTGCACCTTTGTGGGCTATGTTTGAATATGAAATAGAAAAATTGACACTGAAAGTGATAAATGCTATGTTTTTTCCTCCACCACCACCACCATCCATAGTGATGTCACTGTGCTGAATGAACCGTGGCAGGGAAATAAGCCTTAGATGTTGCTGACACCTAACTGGAAAATGATTTATTTCAAGCTCTTTCTGGTAATTAATTGGAAGGCTAAATTAGAATCATGTTTTACTTCTCTCTCTCTCCATTTCTGCCACAGGTTACATCCTAAGTGTTGTGCTACTCACCTTGCCCAGGCAGCATCTGGTTCAGCTTTATTTATATTTTTTGACCGCCCTGCTCCTCTATGCTGGACATCAAATCTCCAGGTAATGTGGCCCCATTTTTGAAATGTGTGACTGAATTTAAAGTTGTCTTTTGCCAGTAAAATGCTTTTCATGAACACTGTTGAAAAGCTAAGGCTTTGGTAGGTATCCAAGACAGATTTTTTGGTACTTGTTTTCTAAGTAGATATTCTCATTTAGAATTAATACCTAGGGTTATGTTCATGTTTTATTTCTGCTTTTAAAACATATTTAATATGAGAAAGGCCTTAAGGTTATGTTTAAAGATGCCCTTGAGTTTTTCTATATTGCCTGAGAAAAGAATTTCCAAAGACAGGTCATCGGAGCATCATAATTCATAATTTTTGTTTGAATTGTGCTTACTGTAATAAAATACACTCCCAATTCTAAGAGGAGTGGCAGTTACCTAGTAGATAGAACAAGCTCTAATAATAGGTCTGAAATACAGTTTTTGGTGTAGGCTTGAAATATAATACTAGAAATAACATTTTTACATCACTAGAATTGAATTACTGAGTTTTCAGAAACTTAATTTTTTCTGGTTAAAGGATTTTAATGTTCACTGTAGATAATTTTTTGGAAAATATAGAAAATTTAGAGGCATTAACAGTTACCTAAAATTATACTACCCGAGATAGGCTTGTTCATATTCTGGTATTCTCTTCCAGTTCTCAGCCCTTCAGTGCAAATAAAAGAATGAGAATAGCTGTGGTAACAGGCACTGGCTTTTCCCCTCCTGTGGATGCAGGACCAACATCCTCCTTAATATTTTATCTACTTAATTCTCAGAGTTCTGGAGTTGTTTCCCAGAAGCTCAGTCTTCTTGCCCAGGGAATGTCCTCTGAGGTAAACGCAGCAGAGTCTGAGCTGCCAAAGTGGGGTTGCGTTGCTTGTGATCCTCACAATGTTCAAATGACGCTGTGTTCTGCTCAGAAGTGGAGACAGTAGCTTTCTTTATTTTGTGTCACGCATGTATGTCCCCAGGTCAAGTCCTTTCCTACAGCATCTTTCTCCATAGAGCTAAAGGAGTCCAAGGGCCACACTGACACAGACAATATGATGATGCCCTTCTCATCCAGCACCACTAGCACTAAACCCATACACAGTTTGTTCCTGTGGCATTACCTGGACTTCTCTGAATCTCTGCTCAGGCTCAATATGGAAACACCTCTCCAATTTTATTTATTCTCTCTTACAACTCATATCCATAGAGTGTACATTATAGTTGGGCTCTGGGTTCTGAAGTCACCATTTTAGTGCACGTGAGTGCCTGGGCATCTACGCTCTAATCACATAGTTCTTGGATGGGTGGAGGGATGGTTGGATCTGCTCAAATTTTAGGTTACTTATTTGCTACTCTGTAACTTGGGTGTCACCAGAAGGATCAGCCTTCTTTTACTGACCTATAAAATGGTGATACTATGTTGAAAAGCTATTGTAAGACTCCATAAGATGAGGCATATACATTTCTTAGCATAATTTTATGTCTTATTTTTAATCACAGAGCAATGTTTTATGAGCATTTTCTTATATCATTAATATTTAAAAATGATTTTTAAATGGCAGAGTATTCCATGGTATAGTCATAAGATGATAGCATTTTAGAGTGAATAGGATTTTGATGATCAATCAAGAAAATCTCAAAGTTCAAGACTTTTTTTTTTTGGCGGTACCGGGGATTGAACCCAGGGGCGTTCTACCTCCGCGCTACACCCCCGGCCCTATTTTTTATACTTTTATTTTGAAACCGGGTCTCATGAAGTTGCAGAGGGCCTCACTAAGTAGAGAGAGAGAGAGAGAGTCAGGGAGGGAGGGGGAGAGAGAGAGAGAGAGCGCTGAGGCTGGCCATGAACTGGGATCCTCCGGTCTCCGCCTCCCAAAGTACAAGCATGCGCCACCACGCCCGGCTCAAAGTTCAAGACTTTTAAAACTGTTTTCTTTTATTACAATTATCATTCTGGGTAAAAAGCCATGAACCTGCCCTTTCCTTCATGATTTTTATGTTTCCATGTGTTTTAGTGGTGTAGTGATGGCTGAAACTATGTGTCTGATTTTGTTTTACTTTATTTTTTTTTTTTTTGGCGGTACTGGGGATTGAACCCAGGGGCGTTGTATCTCTGAGCTACACCCCCAGCCCTGTTTTTTATTCTTTATTTTGAAACAGGGTCTCACTAAGTTGTGAAGGGCCTCACTAAGTAGCAGAGGCTGGCTGTGAACCCGGATCCTCTGGTCTCTGCTTCCCAAGTACTGGGATTACAAGCATGCGCCACCACGCCTGGCTCATGTGTCTGTTTTTGCCTAGAGTTTTATCAATCCTTGCATTTCCAGAGAGGTCAAAATTCTGTTATGTAATTACCCAAAACAGCTTCCGAGGTTTTAAAAAAAAAGCACCTTTTCCAACCATTTTTGTGGCAGTTTCAGCTTTTTAGTTTTAGTTTATGGGAGTGGTTTTCTAATGTTTAAAGTTTGTTTTTATTACTATAAAATTAAATAATAAAAATAATTTAAATAATATTTTAGAGTGGGCAGAAATACTTCCTGTTCTTATTTCTTTTTTTGTGGTACTAGGGATTGAACCCAGGGGCATTCTACCTCTGAGCTACACCCACAGCCCTATTTTTTATTCTTTATTTTGAATCAGGGTCTTATTAAGTTGTGGAGGGCCTCACTAAGTAGCTGAGGCTGGCCGCGAACCCGGATCTTCCTGTCTCAGTCTCCCAAGTACTGGGATTACAAGCGTGCACCACCATGCCCGGCTCTTATTTCATTTTGATTCTTATTATAATCCTTTGGGATATACTGATGAAAAAACTCAAGTGGGAAAACTTCTGGGAAGGGACAGTACCAGACTTGAACTTGAATCCAGGTTTTCTAATTCCTTGTTCAGTCCTCTTTGGGAGGCAGCATGATTAGTGGAAAGTTTTAAAGTCAGTTTCATTACTCAGTATGTTACCTCAGCAAGTTACTTCTTTGAAACTAGGCAATGTCTATTTTATTGAGTTTGTTTTGATATTAAATGAATTTCAAAATGTGGCATATTTTAGTATTTTTTCCCTCAGTATAATTTATACTACATGGTGCTTTCTCACTAACGTTTAGCAAAGATGTGCTATCCTTGAATTATTGATGACATGTCACATTTTAATCAATGTTAAAGTTTGAACATGCCGCATTTATAAGATATTGAAGTAGGGGGGCACGCCTGTAATCCCAGTACTTGGGAGGCTGAGACAGGCAGATCACAGGTTCAAGGCCAGCCTTAGCAACTTAGTGAGATTCTCAGCAACCTAACAAGACCTTGTTTCAAAATAAAAAATAAAATGGGGCTGGGGATTTAGCTCAGAGGTAGCATGCTCTTGGGTTCGATCCCTAGTACCACCAAAAAAGAAAAAATAATAATAAAAGATATTGAAGTTGACGTTTGTAGTTTTAAAAAGATAATGGCTCAGATTTCATGTGGCAGCTTAATAACCAACTTTCTATAAAAAAGAAAAAAACAACTTTAATAAGATATAATATACATACTCCCTTTATAGTGTATAGCTCAGTGATTTGACTATCTAAAATTGACTACCATCAAATTTTAGATTTTCACTGCCCCCAAAAGAAACCCCATACCCACTAGCAGTCACTTGCCATTTCCCATCATTCTCCCTGTCCTTTCGCTGTAGGCAATCATCAGTCTATTTTCTGTGTTTTTCAATTGTCTTATTCTGGATATTTTACATGCATTGAATTGTACAAAGTGCGATCCTTTGTGCCTGGTTTATTCATTTAGCAAGGTTCACCATTTTATAGCACGTATCAGTAATATATTTTTTTCTGTCTAAATCATATTTCATTGTATGGATATACTGCATTTTGTTTATCCATTCATTCATCTATTGATGGATGTTTGTGTTGCTTCTGCTTTTTGACTATTATGAATTATGCTCTGAACAATCATGTACACATTTTTGTGTGCACATATGTTTTTATTTTTCATTGGCATATACCTTGGAGTGGAATTGCTGGGTCATATGATCTCTATATATGGTCCTTTGGATAACTGCCAGACTGCTTTTTAAAGTGGCTTCACTAGTTTGCATTTCTTTTTTTTTTTTTTTTTTTTTTTTTTG
>PVJS01039058.1:0-19092 GCA_004027185.1 Glis glis
TTCTACCTCCGAGCTACACCCCTGGCCCTATTTTTTATACTTTATTTTGAGACCGGGTCTCACGAAGTTGCAGAGGGCCTCACTAAGTACAGAGAGAGAGACAGAGAGAGAGAGAAAGAGAGAGAGAGACAGGGAGAGAGAGAGCGAGAGCTGAGGCTGGCCACGAACCCGGATCCTCCGGTCTCCGCCTCCCAAAGTACTGGGATTACAAGCGTGCGCCACCACGCCCGGCTTGCATGTATACTTCTACCACCCTGAAACCCATCAAGATGTATGATTACAGTGCACCAATAAAAAAAATGAACTGACAAAGTGGCTCACCACTTTGTCAGCCACTAGATACTTTAGTGAATATATAATTAGCTCCAACTTTGTATTCTACTTTGTACTTTCTCATATTGGATTTATTTTGCAGTACTAGGGGTTGGATCCAGGGCCTTGTGCATGCTATACAAATACTCTGCCATGGAGCTACATGTTCAACCATTTTAATTTTTTTTATTTTGAGATAGGGTCTCACTAAGTTGCCCAGTTGGCTCACTAACCTCAAACTTGAGATCCTCCTGCCTCAGCCTCCCAAGTAGCTGGGATGACAGGTATGTGCTACTGGGCCTGGCTTAATACTGGATTCTTAAAATATTTTTCCTAAGTTAGTGAATAACATGGAGTGATAAGAGTCTGATAAAAATAGAGGTGACTTAAGTGACATGCCTTAAGGAAGACAGCAAGAAATCTAGTCTGAGGCGCATTGGACTAGTGATCTGTGGTGGGATAAGAGAGACCACATACTCTGTCTTTATCTCTCTTGAGAGTTTACAGTACATATGAAACTCATTATAACTGAAAAGTAAGGCTGAATTTATTATTTGACAGGTAAGAGAGAACTTTACCTTTCAAACATGATGTTAGCAAATCTTTCTGAGTTAAAAAGGGAAGGACTAGGTCTATGATAAGAAGAACTGGAAGCTTTGCTAAAATAAGGCAGGATCCCGAAGACCATCATTTGATGGTTAAGAAGAGGATTATAAAGTCTTCTTTTGGAATGACCACTGCTGTGGTTCATATCAATAATTCTGGCTGCAGTTTTTAATGAAGTCCAAGATAGGTTGAATAAAACTCGGTTGAGTTCAAGATCAGATAGCAGATGCTTTCATATGCATAAGTTTGGGATTTGGAAAATTTGTTCTTCAACTTAGTGTTAAAAAATCTGAGTTCAGTAACCTTGCCTACCTCTGCATTCTCCCCTCACCCAAATTTTAATTCTGAGCCTTCTTTACAACACCTAACATCATGAAAATGCTGCCTTACTAAAGTGTGTCCATTTTCAGGAACAAATGAACTCAGAAGCTCATTGTTAAGGATTCCGCTGTGATCTCTCCAGGAGCTCAACCTTTTCGTTAAAGTTGCTCATAGTAAAAGAAGAAATAATATCCAAGGTTCTGAGGAGGAGGTTATTTATTATATGGTTTGTGTTATTCTTTGATCTTTTGGAGAAAAACGGAATATGCACATTTTGGAAAGACATTTGGGCTCTAAGGGGCCTCAAACAGTGTAGGGTGCACTGTGAAGTCAAGCTTTGGCATGTCTCTGTGGCCATCGCTCCACCTCCTCCAGTCACTGGAGGCAGACAACAGTCTCTTTGGTGTCTTGGCTTCCCATGTTGGGAAGGACAGTCAGACCTCAGGTTTGGCCCCCTGGAAGTCCTTCTGTAATACATTTTGCTCTTGGGGCCCAGGTGTTGGAAACTTTACCACTGGGCATGTCATAGGAGAAGGGTTGATTCTGTGAAGGGTTCTTGGCTTACGTGACGGAAAGGAATTCTAGCAGGAGCCAGAGACATAGACAGAGATTTATTTGGAAAAGCAAGAAATACACCTTCAAGGGAGAATGCAGGCCATCTCCAGAGTGAGAGATGCATCTTGGGGGCACGGCTCTTGTTTCATAGGAGACTTTCCTGAGTGGTGGTAGGAGGAGGTATGTGGGGATGAAGTCAGTTCAGTAGTCACAAGATGATTTAAGGTGTTTTTATCATCTTCTGGGCCCTTATGAGGCCCTCTCTATCTTATCAATAGTTATCTCCTGTATTTAGACTATTCAGGGATGACTAACAGTGCCCAAGGAGATTACTCTTGTGTGACCTCTATTCTCTGACCAATAGATATCTCTCCCACTTAACTATTCTTGGGTTAGATAATTAACAGTTCAAGGTATTTTGCAAGTAAATAAATTTCCAGTAGAGTGTAGGACCACTTTTCTAGATCTTTTGTGTGGTCTCTATTGTCTGATCAATAGATGCCTCTTTGAGGATAATCAACAGATATCAGGGTAATTATTAAAGACTTATAAATTCCTCAGAAACTTGGAACTAACAAGCCTGGCTGAGGAGTAAGGGTATTGGGGGTACTTTGTCACAGTCTTCCATATTAAAGTGACATTTTCCTTGTTTTCCCTTTATGTCTATTTTCTACATATTTCTTTTATTTCTTCTATCCTAGCTCAGGTAGACTTCTCTAACTCTGTTGTTTCCAATTCTTAGAAATGGTACCCTGGCAAACTACCAGGGTATCAAAAATTCAATAAAATAAAAGATTTTTTTTCTGCTGACAGAATCAGTACCAGGAACATTTGTTGGAACATCATATCAATATGTCAATAATACATGAAAAGTACATGAACCCATGTTGCCTCTTGATTTTCATGAGGTGAAGCCTGGTGGTTTCCTCATAGTTGTTCTTCCCTCCTGTATAGTATCTGTCAAGGGGTTTTATGTTACCCTTTCTGCCATCAGACACAAAACCCTTAAGGTAATAGGCCAGATCCAGGGAAACTAATGTTTATGAGACTCAAAGGCATATTTTTACAAATATTTTAAAGAAACAATACAACCCGGAAGCACTCAGGTTACCTTGAACACTTGCCAAGCCCATGCAAGTCTGAAATTTTCTCTGACGTTTCTAAAGATTGTGTGGCCATCTCGATGAGATTCTCTGTGGGCCAGCTCTAGTCCAAAGCATATCATTCCAGACATGAAATGTAACTCCTCCTTGATTTACACCACGCACACGCACGCACACACACACACACACACACACACACACACACGATGCGAGTTACATGCACATACTATTCATACGTGCATTTGGTAATATAGGAGAGTTAACTGAAGGTTTGAAGAGGAGACCAATTAACATGATAGAGACCTGACTTCGAAATGAACATAAGACACTCCCATTCCTAAAATGCTTCTCAAGTCTATAGCCATACCATCCTAAATGGACTCAAGCTCATCTAAAATGTTTCTCAGGGACCTCAACTTTGGAAATTTCCATTGACTTCTTTCCATAGACTTCTCTGTTTCATTCCATCTTTTTTTGCTCCTTTTTTTCTCTCCTTTTACTGTGACTTTCCCCTTTATAGAGAATTAAATAACCTTTTTGTCATCCAGGACAATTTAAACTGTTCTTTTGGTGATAAAGCTTTTTGATAATATTCCTGCCCTTAGGTTCTCTCTTTACCTTCAAATGACCTTTCACCCATACCCAGCCCCCAAACAGTTCTCTGTGTTAGAGAAAATCAGGTATAGCAGTTGAGATCATAACATTTTCTTCTCATGACACTTGGTTTTGAAAATGTAGTTTTCCATTTAATACTGAAAGGAATGTGTAATAATATTTCCCCCCAAAATCATTGTTTTAATGGGATTTAATGAATAGTGTTTATTGGTAAGCGAGGGACATAAATGGTACTCATTACTACAAACTGAGACTCATCTGCATCATGCTCCACCATTGTTGGACATCTTGCTTGAGAAAAGATTTGTTGCTTGCCTTGAGGGATTTTGCATACTAACCATACCTATCAACTATGAAACTTCATGTGCTCTTGGGACTGAGTTTTCCAGCAACAAGGCCTTCATAGTTACATTAGGTTTGAGGCATCTACTGGTTATACATGGTCTACCTAGGTTGAATTCCAGAAGCTGGCATAATCCTGGCATAATCCATGAAGTGTCAATTAGAAGTTTTCATAAGATCCTCAAGTTTAGGTATTATCTGAGCATGAACCCTTTTAGGTTCATTTTAAAATGCATATCATATCAAGATGAAAGTGTCCTTATTAACATATTATCAAACAGAAACCTGGCTTGTTTTAAACATTTCTGAGAGACTGCTGGCATTGATTAGGAGACTCCAGAGATAACAGAGGGGACAAAATGAGGTGCAGGTGCCTCACGCCTCTGACAAGAAGACAAGGTAGAGAGGGCTGTCATAAACAAAGAGGAAAACAGGATTCCTTTTTCTGAAGTTGCTGACCTTTGTCCCTGACCTGAATGGTTTCCACTTTCAGTTCATAACTGAGAACGTCCTGGGTTCTAGCTCATGCATCTAAGGGTGTCCTAGGATCCTTGGTGGAGGATTGGGTCACTTCTCTTCAAGGAGAACCCTCAGTTCATTTTTATGTCATGGATTCTCTTAGGGGACCCTAACCATCATGGTTTGCTTTCGTGTCTTCATCTTGCTACGTTACTGAACTAAAGCTTTTAGATTTGGTGGTGGTGGTGGCGGGGGGTGTTCTGCTTTACCAAACTTCTCTACAATCCTATCTCACATTTAATCTTTGCATTTGTGTTAAGCTTGTGTTGATGCGTTGGGCCTTTTGCTTTGCACATGCTGAGATTTTGGACAAGTCATCGCTTTCTTTAGGGCTTCCTTCACTTCCTTGTTTCTAATGGTATAAATAAAGGGATTCAGAAGGGGTGTGAGGATAGTATTTAGGACAGACACCACCTTGTTAATCTTGAAGGAGGAGTGTGCTGTGGGTCTCAGGTACATGAACAAAACAGCGCCATAGAGCAGAGAGACAACTGTCAGGTGAGAGGCACAGGTGGAGAAAGCCTTTTGGCGGCCAGTTGCTGAAGGAATCCGTAGGATGGTGGACAGGATGTAGACATAAGAAATAATAGTAAAGAGAAGTGACCCTGGAATCACAAAGATGGTTGCCAAGAGGCCCAGAAGCTCCAAAATGCTGGTGTCCGCACAGGCAGCTTTCAGGATGGGACCGGCATCACAGTAGAAATGATTGATAACATTGCTGCCACAGAAGGGCAACTGGATGAGCAGCACTGTCTGACCAAAGACGACGGTGAAGCCCAGAAGCCAGGAGCTGAGGGCCAGCTGCAGGCAGAGATGGCTGGTCATGATGGTGGGGTAGTGAAGGGGCTTGCAGATGGCCAGGTAGCGGTCAAAAGACATGGCAGTGAGGATCATGAACTCAGTGGTGCCCAGAAAGAAGTGGAAGAAGGCCTGCACCAGGCAGCAGGGAGCGCAGATGACTGTTTTTGCTACCACGAAGGTTTCCAACAGTTTGGGGATGACGGTGGTGGTGTACCAGATCTCTAGGAAGGCCAGGTTGCAAAGGAAGAAGTACATTGGAATTTGTAGCCTGGGCTCAATCCAGACAATGACAATAATGAGCCCATTGCCTGTAAGAGTTAATATGTAGATGAGGAAGATCACTAAAAAGAGAGGGGCTTGGAATCCGTGGATACCAGGAAACCCTAGGAGGATAAACTCTGTGATTTCTGTGCCATTTCTCATGCCCCTTGATATCCTAGAAGGACAGCAAAGAAGAAACTCCTTAGAATCGTTAGACTTGTTTCTATCTATCTATCATCTATCATCTATCTATCTATCTATCTATCATCGATCTATCTATCATCTATTATCTATCTATCATCTATCATCTATCTATCATCTATTATCTATCATCTATCTATTATCTATCTATCATCTATCTATCTATCTATGTTTTTGTGCATGGAAAGATTTTAGTTCTTATCTTTCTTTATTATCTTTCTGGTTACATTTTACAGCTATCTTACTGGCTTACATTTTAGATTTCTCGTTTATAAGCATCATATAGTTGGGGTTTTAAAAATAGTTCCTTCCTTCCTTCCTTCCTTCCTTCCTTCCTTCCTTCCTTCCATTTTTGCACTGCTTGGAATGGAACCCATGGCCTTGTGTATGCTACGCAAGTGCTCTACCACTGAGCTACATCTGCAGCCTGTCCATAAAAATGCACACTAGGTACCCCTTCCTTACTGGTAATTTGGTTGGTTTTGTCAGCCAGCTAAACCAGCTTTTAATGAACTTTGAAAGTATTAAGTACACTTGACAAATGAAAAAGTATTTCTTTTACTATTATACAGCTATGACAATAATAATTTTAAACAGTATATCAGTCAATAATCCACATGATAACTTAAAATGGGTAGTATGGCCAGACGTGGTAGCACATGCCTATGATCCCAGTACTTGGGAGACTGAGACAGGAAGATAGCAGGTTCAAGGCCAGCCTCAGCAACTTAGCAAGACCCTCAACAACTTAGCAAGACCCTGTTTCAAAATAAAAAAAACATAAAAAGGGCTTGAGGTATAGCTCAGAGGTAGAATGACCCTGGGTTTAATTCCCAGTACAAAAAAAGGGGGGATATTATGTGTAATGTTGTGTGTATGTAAATGAAGCTATGAGTTAATAAGAAATCGATTCTTACTCCCATATTATATTTTGAAAGAGAATTCTTGACTATATTACAGATATGCTTAAGGAATCCTGCCTATATGTATATGTGTAATAAGTAAAAATCATTGCCATTATTTATGGGGGGATAAAACTGAGATAACAGAACAGATATTTTTCTGATGAGTACACATCAACATTATAATTGAGATTCTTTTTCCTTTCCTTTTCTTTTTTTTCAGTAACAGTGACTAAATCCAGGGGCCCTCTGCCCCTAAGCTGCATCCCTATCCCTTTTTATTTATTCACTTTTTGTTTTGAAACATAGTCTCACTAAGTTGCTGGCTTTGAACTCGGGATTCTCCTGACTCAGCCTCCTGAATAGCTGGGATTATAGGTGTGCTCCACTATACCCAGCGAAGATTCTTTTTCTTTTGAGGAGACTAAGAAAGCATTCAAAACTAAAAGAACAAAACTGTTTATGATGTAGAAACATGTTCTAACACTGAATTCAGGATTCCAGGACCAATTGAATCATAGCTTGATATATAGAAGTACCTAATAATTGCATATTAGATAAACATCTGTAGACATTAATCCAAAAAAGTGAAAAAAGGCAAGCAAGTGCAAAGGAAATCCTTGAAAGTACATTCCTATCAACCCCCCCATTTGTAATTAAATATCTTTTTATACCAATGAAGCATTCCGACTTATATGCGCAAATTCATAGAATGAGAACTTTCCTTCTGATCTACTAAAATTCACTAGAAATCAGTAAAATGACCTACTTTCTTACTGAGTCTATTCTTCCCTCTTGTTTCCTTTTGAAATGGGTAAGATAAATTACTGTGCATGAGTTGTACAATTTTCAGAGTACATTGAAAACAGCATGAAAGAGACAGCTGACAGTTCATTGATAGGCTGTCGGATTCTTCCCCTATGTGCAAAAACACTAATTTGCTGAGAGCTTAGGAAAGAAAAATACTTTCATTTCTTCCCACCTCCTTTCTAGACCAAGAAAAGGTTATTCTTTGTCTAGACTGTCACAAGCTCCAGTGCTTTTCATGAAATGATGGGAGAGAGAGAAAGAGAGAAAGAGAGAGAGAGAGAAAGAGAGAGAGAGAGAAAGAGAGAGAGAGAGAGAGAGAGAGAGAGAGAAAGAGAGAGAGAGAGAAAGAGAGAGAGAGAGATTGAGATTCACGTATGCTCTAATGGCTATATAGCTGGCCATAAGCCTGATCCTTCTATATAAGGTAGATATGGAATTATCTTCATTCCCTATGCAAAGGAGAGCGACAGTCTTTTCAGCCCAATATAAAATTTCTAAGAGTTAAACATTCCACAATTTTGGAGAATGAGACCTATGAACTTCACAAGCATTTGTTGGGAGCTTGCTCTGTTCCAAGTACTGCTAGGCGATTAAGGAAATAACCATTTAGATAGGGAGAGAGATCATGTATGATAATTCAACAGGACCCAGTACACGAAAGTATAGAGTTGTGACATGGCTTTGGGAGCACTCAGAAAGGACCCCTTACCCAGACTGGGCAGGGGTTAAAGGATGTTTTTCTGGAGAAAAAGGCCTACGTTGAGTCCTGTAGCTGAATAGGAAGAGTGGGGTAGGGAGGGGACAAGAACCCAGTGCTTGTGAAATAGCTCCTGAGTTGGAATTGAGTGTCAGGCGCATCCTGCACTTCTGTTAGATGGAGACGTTTACACGACGGAGTAATGAGGTATTTGGAGAGGCGGCTCTTGAGCCAGGAAGTTTGTTAACATGAGCCAAATGCGTGTGTATGGGGTGTGTGCGAAGTATGGTGGCAGCTGGCCATGGTGGTGCGCATCTATAATCCCAGTACTGGGGAGGCTGAGACAGGAGGATCATAGGTTAGAGGCCAGCCTCAGCAATTTAGCAAGACCCTCAGCAACTTAGTGAGACCCTGTCTCAAAATAAAAAATAAAATAGGGCTGGGGATGTAGCTCAGAAGTAGAAGGCCTCTGGGTTGAGCCTCCAGTAACACCCCCCCAAAAAAGAGTATGATGGTGACCTTCATCCATAACATAGGCCCATGTGGACCTAAGCTTTATGAAGGAAGGGGGCTGCAGGTGAGCTTTTTTAGACCCTGATCAGAGACAGCACTGCTATGGTATCCAGGTAACCATGTGTGACACAGGCAGGGAAGAGACATATTCTCTCTGTTTTTGTAAGGAGTATAGCTTGGCACTGGAACCATGAGGACCCGGGAGGAGCAGAAAAGATGCAAATAGAAGTAGCAGTGCTCGGTGAGAGGAGAGGTCCTCAGCAGAGCCCAGGAAAAGAGACGCAGGGCCACCAGAGGTGGCCGCAATCAGGTAGGCGGCTACTGTCTAGACAACTGCATGGACTGGGCTTTAGCATGTGTAAAGTTTCTTGAAGGGCTGAGAGAAGCTAGATGTCTCAAGATAACAGATAAAAGCAGTGTTCAGAAAAACAGAAAAGCAACCTTAGGAAACTAAGGTTGTAGAATTAAAGTACCGAGATTAAACATGGTCTATGTACTTATTGAAATTCAGTCCTATAGACTTTTTTCTTTCCCTTTAGAAAAGCCACAGCGTGTGGGGCCAAATGGTGTTCTCCCCATTTCTCTGTGGCACTGAGTCACCTCCTTGCTCAGTGTCCAGTCTGTCCTCTTCTTCACATCTCCTCTGGACTGCATTAGTTAAAGCCATCATTTTTCATCAGTATTTGAGCACAACCTCTCTTTCTCTTAACTCGCCACACTCTTTTCTATCCATAGTCCATATTGTTAGCAAGGGTGATCATCTATTTTTTTTTATGGTACCAGGGATTGAACCCAGGGGGTGTTCTACCACTGAGCTACATTACCAACCATTTTTAATTTTTTTCTTCTAATTTTGAGACAAGATCTTGCTAAGTTGCTGAGGCTGGCCTTCAACTTGCAATCCTCCTGCCTCTGGCTCCCAAGTAGCTGGGATTACAGGCATGCAGCACTGTGCCTGGAAAGGGGGATCATTCTAAAACACAGTTCTGACTATGTTACTCCTCGGAACCTGAGGGTGACTTCCTAAACTCCTTAGTATGACATTCAAGGCCATTGGTCATCTGATCTTACCTACCTCTCTGGCCGGATCTTCTGCCATTTTCCTTTCTTCCTTCCCCCTTCTGCTTTCTTTACTTATTGAAGTTCCCAGGTTCAGAGGTTGGCAACTACAGCCCTGTTTGTGTGAGTCACATTTTACTGGAACACAGCCATATTCAGCTGTGTACATGTGATCTGCGGCTGCTTTTGTGCCACAATGGCATAATCCAGTAGTTGCAACAGAGACCACATGGCCCCCACACCATAAAATATCCACTCTCTGGCCCTTTACAGAAACAGTTTGCTGACCCCTGCTCTAGTTCCCAGAACATGCCATCCTTTCTTTTGCTTCTTAGTTTTTGCATATGATGTTCCCTTTGTCTCGAATGGCCATCCCCACTTTCACCATTATTTATCTAAGTCCAGTCTGACTTCCAGATCTCAGCTTAGGAGCCACCTCCATGGGAGGGCTTCCCTGACTTCCATGTCCAGCCCAGTGTAGATCCCACTCCTACACGCGTACATCACGCCCTGTGCGTGTCTACATTTCCATACTTACAGAATTGTATGGACTGTGTGCTCGGCTTCCTCCATAGACCCGAAGACTCTAAAACCTGAGGGGAGCAGGTATCTGCAGAGCCTTAGCACAAAGTAAGGCCTCGAGAGATATTTCCTGAATGATTATATATGCTGGATAGCTTGTTGGCCATTGGTGCCCAGTTACCTATAGATTTGTGTAGATTGGTACATATACAGGTTTACATGTGTTACTCTCTCTTGTGGAGAGTCATTTCATAGCAGGGTCTATGTGCTGAATAATCTGTTGCCAAGTCTCCTGTGGCTTCTAGCTTCTCTTTATGCAAGTTTTGTTGCAAACCTTTCTGCTCCCTATTTTCCTAATCAGGATATGCTGTTTCTTGTTGCATTCTGGTCCTTCTCCCAGCTCCTTCAGACTGCCTGAGTTAAGATAGCTTTCCCAACTCATTTAATGCTCAGTGCCTTGAGATTGAGTTGAGTCATTTTTTTCTAAGTTATGTTATTGCAATAAGAGATTATGCCTTTTTTCTTAAACTTTCCATAGGTGGGAGAAGAAAAGTATTAACGATTTTATTTTCTTTTCTGGATTTGGGATAAGGCCAAATGCCTCAAGCCTCCTTTGTTATATTTGTTTCTTTGTTACATCTTTAATTGATGACCTGGATCAATTTCAATTTCCAAAACTTTAGCCATCTAGGAAATTTGAAGATGCCCAATGTGGTACAACCTTAATGCAGAGATGCTAAGTACATAAGTTATACATTCTACAAAGGGAAATAAATAGGAATGACTACATGGGGGATGATGTTAAGCTAGAACTCGAAGAAAGACAACCAGTTTCAAATTTACCCCAAGGATGGATGGTTCTAGATAAGATGCAGAGAATGAAGAGCATTTTCATTTAGGAAGGTCCAGGCCTAGGTCACTTTTATGACATTTTTTTTTTTTGCTTGTGATTGAAATTCATTTATTAGAATTTGCTTAGGGACATTAAGGAATCAAGGCTAACTGTGTCTATTTATTCTAGAGAAAAGCAAAAGTTTATCCAAAATAAATCTTTTCCTCTCTGTGGCAAAGCAATACTTACAGCACTAATGTTTCCCAGGAAAACACTTCCAGTCCAGAGGTGTGTGTCCTCGCCCTCAAGTAGACTGAAAGAAAAGGGAAGTCTTGTTATAAAGCCAGTCTAACTGATACAAAATTTTTTCTTTTTCTTTTTTTATTGTACTAGGAAAAGGAATTTATTTCTAGAATTTTCTTTTTCTAGAATTTAAGGCAAATTCCTTTATGCATCATTGAATTCTATTCATAAGTCTTTTACGAAATGGCAAAGAAATGGTGTTCAGTGAGAATGATTACTACATCAATTCACACTAGGTCAATATTTCTTCTCTGAAAATAATGATTTGTTAGTGGGGCACTTTTGTAGCTTCCACTGGGAAATCAGTCTCCATGGGTGTGCTCCAGAGAGTCCCAAGAGACAAGGAAGTTCTCACTAAAAGTTTATTAAGAAGTTGAACTAAGGAATTCACAGTTTTTTAAGTTCTAATTGGTATCAGTTATCCCTGCATTCCTGAAGTAATTAATCCATGTTTGAGAATCCATGATTTCATGGGTACTAGATCTTCGACTACCCAGTTTCTCTAAGACTAGAAATCAACAGTATCGTAATAATTACATGGAGTCCTCTAATGCACTGAGCTGAATGGAGTAGGAAATTTTATTAATAACATGAAAATGGCTAAGTACACAGAAACTCTAGAGTGAGCCAGATAGAATCATATTTGATTTTCATGTGAACTATCTTAAGATAATAAATAAAACGACAGAGGTCTGAAGTATGGAAAGTCATATAGAGAGTTGTTTGAGATAGTATGTATAACTAACCATAACAGGAGGTTCTCTGAAAAACAGAATGGAGTTGAAATTATAACTTTAAAGTACCTTTAATGGAGATAATTTACATAGAATAAAATGCACTAATTTACAATATAAGGTTCAATGAGTTTTGACAGATGTATGTACACATTGTAACCACCACTTCAGTTAAGATATAGAATGTTCTTAGCACCCTAGAAAGTTCCTCTGTGCCCATTTTCAGTTCTATCTTAACATCTCTCTTTAACCCAACAACTACTGATCTGATTATTATGTTGGTAGAGAAGTCTCGTGTGTCGTGTGATTTTACATAAGGAATCATACAGCAGATATACCCCTTTTTTTCCCTTGAAATTCTTTTTTTTATATCCTATTCCTTTTTATTTTTTATACTTTTGTTGGTGCATTATAGTCTCACATCATAATGTAGTTCCTAGTGATAGTGACACGCATGAACACAGCACTTGGTGAGCTTTCCCTTGGCCCCCTCCCCACTGTCCCCTTCCCCGTACAGAATATTGAGTTCGACATTGGTAATTTCGCATATGTATAGGATGTCAATGGAAGTGATTCCTTCATTGATCCTCCTTCCCCCTCTCCCTTCCCCTTCCCCTAGACCACCTCCCTGGTTCCACTGGAGTTTCTCCTCCGTTATCTGAAGTCTCTCTGTTATCCTGATTACTCCTTAGCTTCTGCCTATGAGAGAAAACAGATGACCCTTCCCTTTCTGTGACTGGCTAGTCTCAATTAGCATAATGTTCTCTAGGTCCATCCATTTTCCTGTAAATGACATTATTTTGTTCTTCTTGATTGCTGAGTAGAATTCCATTGTGTGTATCTCTCATAATTTTGTAATCCATTCATCTGTTGATGGACGCCTACGTTGGTTCCATAATTTGGCTATTGTGAATTGTGCTGCTATAAACATGGATATGCATGTCTTGCTATGATTTTCTGATTTCAGTCCCTTTGGAAAGATACCGAGGAGTGGGATAGCTGGAACAGTGGGCATACTCTTGTGCTGGATGCTTTCATTTAGCAAAATGTTTTTGAGATTTATCTTTGTTGTTGAATAAAGAAAGTCGCTCTGCTTATTGCTGTTTCCATTGTATGAATGTAACACACCTTATTTATTCATTTACTAGCTGAGCATTCAGATTGTTTTGGCAGTTGCAAGATGAACACCTGTCAAAAGCCAGCCCATTTCTACCTGCACTGTATACCCCAAACCACCATTGGAGAGTAATTCTTTTTAGTCTTGGGTTATTCTGAGTCTTCTGTGGTTTCCCTTTGAAATGTCAAGATCTAAAGGTTAGGGTAGCACTTAAAGTTATTCTTAGCAAACATATTAATGAGGATATTAACAATTAGCTAAGAAAAACAGGCAAGTGGAATCGATGAAAATGCAGGGTAAAAACTGGGAGGAACACAAACTTTAAAGAGTTTTAACAATTTGAGAGAAATTTGGGGACAACAATTCCTACACTATTTTTTTTTTTTTTGCGCGGCACGAGGGATTGAACCCAGGGCGTTCTACCTCGGAGCTAGACCCCTGGCCCTATTTTTTATCCTTTATTTTGAAACCGGGTTTCACAAAGTTGCGGAGGGCCTCACTAAGTATCTGAGGCTGGCCGCAAACCCAGATCCTCCGGTCTCAGCCTCCCAAGTACTGGGATTACAAGCGTGCGCCACCAAGCCCGGCTCCTACACTATTTTTGATACTATATTTCTGTTAGATAAGTAAGTAGATCGGGCTTCAGCCCTTATGTTATAAAGAAGACCCAAGCAGGTAAACCTCTCTTTTTTTTGGTCAATGTCAAAATTTAAACATTATTAATATCAATTTCATTACACATATACATTTGGACATGATATATGCCTTTCCTTTTTTTTTTTTTGTGGTACCGGGGATGGAACCCAGGGGCGTTCTACCTCCGCGTTACACCCCCGGCCCTATTTTTTATACTTTATTTTGAAACCGGGTCTCACGAAGTTGTGGAGGGCCTCACTAAGTAGCTGAGGCTGGCTGCGAACCTGGATCCTCCGGTCTCTGCCTCCCAAAGTGCTGGGATTACAAGCGTGCGCCACCACGCCCATCTAAAATGCCTTTCCTTTTAACAAGTCCTGTTTTGTTCCAACTTTCTGAGTCTTTTAACCTGAAGACTCTACTTGATACTCATTTTTTTTCACAAACAATTCTCAGCTGAACTCCGTGTACATTAGTCTTCACGTCTGAGTAAGTAGGTATAAAGATACTTCAAGCCAAGTGTTCCATCTGATTGTAATCGCAGACTGACGTGGGGCTGGAGCGATGCCCTCTAGAAGCAGCCACTGTTTGGTTCAGTGAATGTCTGCTCTACAGGAACTTCAGTCCCCTCAATGTCCCTCCAGTTTTCAGCAAAACGAACCTGTAGCCCTACCATCCTTTCCAGGCCTTGAGGTATGACAGGAAAAAATGAATATTTAGAGGACACAGTTCAGAAAGAGCATCCAGAATTGTATCCAATATATATATGTAAAACAAAGCAAAAGAAAACGAAATAAGCCAGACCATCCTGGGGTTGTGTGGGGGTAGACATGCTGTGAGTATAAGGAAGAGTGCTCGGCCCAGCAGTGATTAGCTCTTTCGCATCCCGCATACCCCAGTTCTCTTCATGCCCTCCCCAGTGACAGCCTTTTACATTATTCTACAGAATACCTCACATTATTATCTTCTACTTAAAAAAAATTTTTTTTTCAGTGCTGGGGATTGGACTCAGGGCCTCATGTGTGCCGGGCAAATGCTCTACTACTAAGCTCCTTCCCCAGCTCCTAACATTATGATCTTGACATTAAATTTATAATTTGCTAAAAAGTGAATAAAAGAGTAAAATGATTTACATGAACAGGATTTCTTTCTAGCTTCATGTTTTCAAAAGAAATTAGAATGACTTGGGAAATGTGTCTTTTCTAAAACTCTGCGGTGTTTTATCTGTATGGGGAAGACATGCCTTATATACTTGTTCGAGTCCATTTTGATTTTATGCCTTTTCAAGATTGTGGGAATGACACTGGCCCTTCTCTGTTAAATTATGAGCAAATGTGTGCATCACCAACCGTGGTCAAAAGCAAAGGTAAACCTAGCAGCAGCAGCAGACTGAAGACAAAGACCATCCTGTCTAGTTCTAGTCCCTGCAATAAATGAAACCTGGAGCAATTCCTATAAATCATGACTCCCTAAAACAACAACAAAACCAAAAAACTAAGAAACCCCACGCCTCCTCCAAGCAACTGTGTTCCTGACCTTTATAATGCCAATATGCAAATGTAGACGATGACATCTATGAATACAATTCCTTGAGAGATGAGCAGGTTAACTGTTACCTTTGGTACCTTTGGTAATTATTTTTTTTCCCTTTAAATGCCTGTTGTATTTTTGTTGAGCCAATTCTTTGGAAACTTGGGCTCTCTAGGAAAAGTTGCAAGTAAACCTGTTTTATTTTCTAAAAACGAGTGCCTCTGACAGGTAAAAACTCTTCTCAACAATCATAAATTCATCCTGTCTTCCATCTTTTTTCCTTTATTGCACACCTATTCCATATTTAATATAAAATAGTTTACTATTTTAATATAATGGAGGAGCTAATACACAAACAAATAAAATAAAACACAGATACAGAGTAAATTCAAAGAGAAAGAGCAACAAGAAAATAAATAACAATGAAAGGTAGCAGTAAACCTGAAGTTATTCAAGTATAGCCCTTCATCACACAGACAGGGAAACTGACAGCTGGGAGAGGCAGTGGCTTGAGCCCATGTCATACAGTGACACAGTGACTGAACCTGGATAAAGCCTGGTTTTCTGGAGCTTTCCAGAGCTTTCTCTAAAAGACAACAGTCCTCTTTCATCTGCAGTTTCAATATTTATGGTTTAGTTACCCATGGTCAACAGTGATCTGAAAATACTGAATGCAAAATTTCAGAAATAAGCAATTCATATGTTTTAAATTATACATTGTTTTGAATGACATGATGAAATCTTGTTGCATCCTGCGCCACCCTGCCTGGGATGTGAATCATTGCTTTGTCTAGCGTGTCCACTCATTATATGCTACTAGCCTGTTAGTCACCTAGTATCCATCTTGGTTATCCAATCATCTGGTTTCTTAAAAAAAATTTATTGGTACATTATAATTGTACATAATGGTGAGATTCACAATGATACATTCATATACACGCACAACAGTATTTGGTCTGTTTCCAGTCGACTATTGTGGTATCACAATGCGTATGCTCTAGTAACCCTATTTTACTTAATACTGGACCCACAGTGAAAGAGTAGTGATGCTGGTAAATCAAAGATGCCAAAGAGAGGCTGCAAAGTGCTTCTATTAAGTAAAAAGAACGTTCTCAGCTTAACAAGGACAGAAGAAAGACAAATGCTATAAAGTGCTTCATTTAAATGAAAAGGGGAATGTTCTCGCCTTCATAAGGAAAAAAAAAGTCATATGCCCAGGTTGCTGAGGTCTATGGTGAGTTATTATTAATCTCTTACTGTGCCTAATTTGTCAGTTACAATTGTCATAGATGTGTATGAATAGGAAAAATAATGTATAGAGGGGTTTGTACTTATGTACAGTTTCAGGCATACACTGGTGGCTTTGGAACATCTTCCATAGTCAGGGGGACTGTTGAACATCCTTTGTACATTGTGCGTGTGCGTGTGCGTGTGCGTGTGCGTGTGCGTGTGTGTGTGTGTGTGTGTGTGTTTTACTAGGGATTGAACCCAGGGGCATTCTACCCCAGCCCTTTTTATTTTTTATTTTGAAACAGGGTCTTGCTAAGTTGCTGAGGGTCTTACTAAGTTGCTGAGGCCAGTCTCAAACCTGAGATCCTCCTATCTCAGCCTCCCAAGAACTGGGATTATGAATGTGTGCCACCACACCTGGCTCCTTCATACTGTTAAATGGCTGGCCAGAGCAAACACAACTCCATCTTGTGAAACTGCTATTTCACAAGGCCCTCTGCTTACTGGAAAGTCTCCACATCTTGCCTGGCACAAACTGCAAGGGACCTTAGTAAGGGCCAACCACTACTTTCCCGCTCTAAGAACTCCCCTTCAGAATTTGAACTTCCCTCCGAAATAACCTATATAAGCAAGCTCCCAGCCTGTAAGAGGATACAGGCTCCATCCTTTACTGGAGACCCCGCCCCCCTGCAAGTTTTATCTCAATAAAGCCTGTTCTGCTATAGTCTCTATCTCTCTCCTTCCCCTCTCCCTTTCATTTCTGGCATACTCCCCACCCTTTCACATACCTCTTGTCCCGTAATATAGGGTTTTATGCACAGAATATGAAGTCATTGTTGGCTATCAAATTTATCCAATTTTGATATACTTTCCAGTGGATTTGAATTCAAAAGGAATCGCTCAGTAAAAAATGAACATCTGTTGTCTCTGGGTGTGAGGGGTTACATGTGTTCATATGTCTTTTCAACTTTGCAATTATTTTTATGATCACTTTGTATTCATTTTTTACTTAGACAAAAGCTGAAAGGAGGAAGAAAAGTAAGACATTTCTAAACGTAGCAAAAGCATTAAGGAAGGACTCTGGACATTGCAGGGAGGGGAAGGCTGGCTGGTTAGGAGAGAGCAGCGCTGAGGGTAACATGGGGGGAGGATGGCGCGGATGGATTTGTGTTCTCGCAGGAAAGAAGTCACATACTGAAAACTTGGCAGGAAGAAGGGTCAACACTAGAAATTTCTGGGAATAGCCTCCCAAGAGCTTCAGACAGGCCTGCCTCTGCCAAGCTCATCCCAGCTTTTCCCTGCAGCTGCAGACTGGGGATTCCCAGAGCCCACTGTTTTCAAATCTAGATCTTAAAGTAGCTTCAGGTCCCTCCTTGTTGGGGAGAATTCTCCAAGAAATAGGGTTGAATAAGCAAATAACTTTGGGAGAGTAGTTTTAAAATTTAGAATGTAAACAGTCTCCATACTGCAAAAAAAAAAAAGAATGTAAACAGTCTCCAAAGTCTGTGTAGACAACTGATGAGGAGAGACAGAAGGAGAGGGCTATAGAGTGCTTCCTCTTGTGAGGAAGAGGATGGCTTCTAAGAGGGTTGCAGAAGGCAAAATATGAGCTTATGGGCAGAATAAATATCTTAATGACCACACAGTTTTATCAAGGATACCTTATATAAACCTTCAACTCTGTATGTATTTTAGGCTCCAGTGAAGTTCAGATGAAATGTATTTCAGGAGGAAAAGAAAGAGAGGAGATTGGAATGAAGGGAAAGGACCACAAAGGTGGGGTAACGTTGTTGCAGGAAACTAGGTCCCCAGAGACAAGAGACAGTGGTTGGATAGCTGGTTATTTTATTCACCCGTGAAGGCTCAGTATGCAAAGCTTCGGAACCGAGCCCCCGAACTCAGGAAATGCAAGTTCTTTTATACATTTGGTCACCTAGTTTTAGAGGGGAGGGGTAAGTAGAGCATCTAGCGTAAGCAAGATGCAGAAGCAGAACAGCAATTAGTGCATCGTTTCTCTTTCCTATCAGTTCTGTGCCTTATCTCGTGGGCTGTCTGGGGAGGCTCTGAGGAGGTCTACGAAGTAGCTTCAAGGACCTAGCCGGGCTCCTGCCTCAACATCATCAGGATGTTAATAGGCTGGGAGTGATCACAGTCAGTTAATTAGGAGGTTGAGACAGAAAGATTGCAGGTTTGAGGCCAGTCTCAACAACAGCGAGACTCTCAGCAACATAGTGAGACCCTGTTTCAAAATAAAAGAGGGCTGGGGGTGTAGCTCAAATGTAGAATGCCCCTGGGTTCAATCCCCATTTATCCCCCCCCCCCACATATATCTATCTATTTGGATGCCAGGAGCCAAAGCTTGGTTTGGCTTTGGGTTGGTTTTCAACTAAAACCTCAAACTTTGCTCATGATTTTGACACAAATGACTCTGAAGTAAGTCTATGAGTTTTGTTCCATTTTGTTTATCAAATCATTCATTCCTTTAACAGACAGAATGACAGACACACACATGCGCACGCATGTTCACACAAACACACACACACACACACACACCACCACCACCACCACCACCAC
>PVJS01039059.1:0-19092 GCA_004027185.1 Glis glis
CTACCATCCACTCATCCACCTGTCCACCCACATACCCATCCACTCATCCACCTACCCATTCACCCACCTACCATCCACTCATCCACCTACCCATTCACCCACCTACCATCCACTCATCCACCTGTCCACCCACATACCCATCCACTCATCCACCTACCCATCCATTCACCCACCTACCATCCACTCATCCACCTGTCCACCCACCTACACGTCCACTCATCCACCTGTCCACCCACATACCCATCCACTCATCCACAAATCCATCCACCCACCCACCTATCCACTCATCCACCCATCCACTTATCTACCTACCCATCCACCTATCCACTCATCTACCCATCCACTCATCTACCTACCCATCCACCTACCCCCTCTCCACTCATCCACTTATCCACCTACCCATCCACCCACCCACCTGTCCACCCCTACTATCCATTCATCTACCTGTCCACCCTCTACCATCCACTCATCCACAAATCCATCTACCCGCCTGCCCACCTATCCACTCATCCACAAATCCACCCACCCACCCACCTGTCCACCCCCTACTATCCACCCATCTACCTGTCCACCAACCTACCCATCTACCCACCCACATGTCCACCCACCTACCTATCCACTCGTCCACCTGTTCATCCACCTACCCATCCGCCCACCCACCTGTCCACCCCTTACCATCCATTCATCCACCTTCCCACCCACCTACCCATCTATTCACCCACTTGTCCATCACCTACCCACTCACCCACTCACCCACCATCCACTCACCCACCTGCCTTCACTTGCCCACCTACCCATCTCACCCACGAAACCATCCATCACGTATTTATCCATCTGTGGGTCCCTCCATCCACCCACCTGCACCTCCCTCTACCCACCCATCCTGCTGTGTAATCATCTATTTTCTCACCATCCACCCATCCACCCATCTGCCCACCCTGGAGGCATCTGCTCCCATGCCTGGCACTTTGGATGAGGGGCAGACACAGGAGATGTGGATTTGGGTCCCAAGGACATCTAGCCTGAGGAGGGTGATGAGCCGCAGACTCAGCTGAAGTAGAGGGGTGGGGTGGTGGCTCATGGGACAGCCAGCTGAGATGGAGGTGCCCCTCGTGGTCTGGGTGCCCCCTTTTCCCAGCAGGGATGACCCCAAGTCACACATGCTCAGCCCCAGGACTCCAAGTACCAAGCATTGTTCAAGAAATACAATATAGGCGGGCTGCCCACCCGCGCCTCTAACAACTGCAAAGAAAACGTGCTTCTTACCGTCCCGTATGGGAGTGGCGTCAAGGCCTCCAGCTGGAAGGCAAGACAGGGGTTACTCCAGCAAGCTCTGAGGGGGCCGCGCGCCCCTCGCTCCTCCCTCACCACATGGCCCCTCCCGCTACAGCAGGGACCCTGGAAGGTGCGCTGCTCTTCAGTGCCTCCTGCCGACCCTGCAGCCTCTCCCTGGCCAGGCCTGGGGGCTGGCGATGGGGGGGCCCCAGTCCAGATCAGCTCAATCTCCTTGTGTGGACAGAGGCTCCCGAGGACCACACGGGCTACTCTCCCCAATACATAGTATGCAGGGAAATGTTGCCCAGAGAACTCACCAGAACCTTCCGGAACCCATTTCGGACCCGGACGTAGAGCTCCTCTCTCTCCGCCACAAAGATGAGCCAGCCCTCGGGGACCTCACGTGCCTTGTCCAGCATGGTCTGGTACGTGGCCCAGATTCTCACCTGCCGGGGCCCAGCCCAGTGTGGGTCCTGCTGCCCCAAGGCCACATTGGCAGTGGGGGACAGGAGGTTCTGCAGGACTTGAGCTGAGTGTGGGTCTGTGGTGCTGTTTGGATGTTTTGGGGTACTGGGTGGGCTGTGGGCAGCATGGACTTTCGGTGGGCACCTTCCTTGTCAGGGTGCCCTTAGAAAGGGCAGAGGAGACCCTTGGTAGAGGTAGCACCGTGGGGACCCAGTCCACCCCTCAGCCATGGTCTCTGCACCCAGAGGACTAGCCATGAGCAACGTACCAACAAGCCAGCCTCCTCCCTGGCCCACCCCAGATCCCCCGCTCCAGCCACCTGAACACTTACCCCTGAGGAGGTGCCCATGGTCCCAGGGGGCCCTGGGGGACCAGGGGGGCCTGGGGGACCAGGAACGCTGACAGCTACAAGAAGGAAAACAAGGTGGGTAGAGGCAGCACACAGACCCATGGGCAACTGGGGTACAGGCTCTGTCCGGGCCTACTCCCCACCCCCGCACACTTACTCTGCCTGTGCGGGCCAGGGAATGAGGGGGGCCCTGGGGGACCTGGGGGCCCGGGGGGGCCCTGGCGCCCCTCATAGCCGATGCCAGGAGGTCCCTGAGGTCCAGGCGGGCCGGGCTGGCCCCGGATGCTCTCTCCCTTTGGACCCTGGAGATGATGACAAGATGCACTTCCTCGTACCTGGCCAGCCAGGCCAGGCCCGCACCTGAGATGCCCCCGAGGCAGAGTAGCCTCTGAGCTCTCAGACCCTCCTGCCTTGCCTTGTCCACCCTTGCTGTGGATGCAATCCCAGAACAACAGCCCCTGGCAACAGGGAGCGGCCTCGAGACCCTCAGCACCCCAGGCGGAAGCAGGGTTTGGTTCAGTTCCACTCAAAGCTGGAGACAACCTCAGTCAGGGCACTGGCAGAACAGCCATGAGGTGACAGTGGTGTCTTGGGACCGTGCCTTCCCTGGGAAGGCTGTGCCATGCCACCAAGGGGCCTGCTGCATGCCCGAACATAGGACAAAGAAATGGGGACACGGGCAGCTGAGATATTAGGGCACAGCCTCAGCCTGCGCGGCATCCACTGCCAGGCGGGGCCTGCCTGTAGCTCCAGGACTCTGTCTGCACAGGCCTGAGCCATGTGGACACCTGCAGCCAGCCCGGGGCCCAGGCTTACCGGAATCCCAGGATAGCCTGGCGGGCCTGGGGGCCCTGGGGGGCCAGGCGCACTGGAGCCAAAGAGGCCGCCGCTGGGCCCGGGCTCGCCCCTCTCGCCCTTCTGTCCAGCGTCACCTCGGTCTCCCTTCTCCCCCTGCAATGGAAACACTTGTCTGGGTTGGCGCTCTAGGTGGGGAGGGCCGGGGGCACTGAGCCCACAGCCACAGGGCCTGCTGGCCCTGCAGGGCTCGCCCACGGCCGCAGCTCAGCTCCCGCCTCCTACTGCCTTGGCCTAGTCCCCAAAGAACTGGCCGGGGATGGCGAGTGTCCTGAGGGTGCCCCTCGGAAGGGTGAGCATAGAGAAGGGGCTCGGTGGGTAGTGCCAAAGCCAGTGTCATCTGAGACAGACCCTTGGCACGGAGGGCACAGCACCTGCCTGGGCACGAGCCACCAGACAGGGATGTCATCCCCACCCCCTCCTGCCCAACCACGTCACCCACCTTCATTTCAGCTCCCAAGTGGAGGAAGTCAAAGGGGAACTGCCCTGCAGAACGGGACAGAGAGGTTTAGGTTGGAAACGGCAGCTTATGATATTACGTTTACAGCCCTCATCACTTAAGGCTCCCTCCATTTCTTTCAGCAGGTTTGCATTTTTGTTATAGAGACTGCGCATATTTTTATTAAACTCCTTCCAGGGATGGCAGCTCCGGCGAACCTTCTCCCACTACCGTTCCCCTGGGAACCTGCTGCTGGGGGGAGCTCAGCTCTGGGCTCTGCCCTGGAGACCACTGGTTCCATATTACTCAAGAAGGTTCTGATCAGTGGCTCTAGGCCCAACCACCTCACAGGTGTCACTTGGGGCCAGAGGAGACAGTGCCACTATCAGGAGCTGAGCTCTGGACCCCGACCTGGGTCCTTCTGCAGAGCTAAGCCACTGTCTGCAGGGCCCCACTGCCTGTGAGCATGGGGATCCCGCCACTCCAACCCAGGGTGAGGCTGGGGACACTAGGCAGCCAGACTCCAGCCACGCCCTGGCCCCACGTGCCAGGCATCCTCCGCTGGCTCCACTGGTTCTCCTTTGATGCAGGAGTTCCTGGCTCTGTGCTGCTTGGAGGCAGTCCGTGTCTGCCAGTGTGGACTCCTGTACGCTTCTGCCATGCTTTGTGAGATGTGGTTCCTGAGGCTGCAGATTGCTTTCAGCCGCCTGGGCCCCCAGGGACAGGGACTGGGCCCCAGGGCTGAGTACACAGCCAGCGGATGTCCTGGCTAAACCCTGGGCCTGCCATTCAGCTCTTCCATCTCCTGGGTTAGTGTTCCCCAATAATTTGTGTGCGTGCATGCAAGCGCGTGTGCATGCGTGTGTTCAGTTCTGCCGATTTTACTTTTACATCTCGAGGTTTTGTTATTAGATGCACAGAAAGTTAGAAGTGCTGGATTCCTGGTGTCCTTACCTTTATCATGAGGTGTGCCCCACACTCGTTCCTGGCAGTGTCTCTTGCCTTAAGACGCACTTGCTCTGCACACACACGACACTCGCACACACCCCTGCTTGGGTCACCAGCTCCCTTCTCGTGGGGCGGCCTCCCCAGCTCGTAGCCTCCACTCTGTCCTCACACCGGGGAGGGTTAGTCTCCCTGGCAGCACCGATCTGCACTGACCCCACCAACAATGTCCATCCGCCAACAGAACGCTGGCCTCACGCTGACGCACCGCTGGCGGATCCGGCTTCAGCGTGTTTTCCTCCTGTTGCACCTGGGCAGTGTTCCTCTCTCCTCTTCTTCTTTTGGATAATTTATTTTACATGACCTCCTCCTTTCCATCAGATTTCCGGTTACTCATTCTTCTGTTCTTGGCTTCCTCTTAACGTTAAAGCTGAATATAAATTAAGACACCGCTTCCCCGAGAGGGCTGGGATGTCGGGGCCTGGACCTCACTGTCCAGTGTGGCCTGAGCTCTTTCCTCCCTCCCCTCCCCTTGTCCCCACCCTTTCAAGCTGAAAGTGTGACAGACTCTCTGGCCAGCACAGCCTGGTGTATTTCCTGGCTTTTGTTTCTGTACATTGAAACCACTTCTGTAGGCCTGGCAGAGAAACAGGCTAGTTGCCTCTCCCCAGCTTGATCAAAAGCAGGAAATGCATTTTTCCTCTTACATCGTTCGCTCATTTCTTATGCGGGCGGGCAGGGGACTCTGGTCAGCGGGACCCAGGCAGGCTCCCTGGGTGGGCTGCTGTGACACGCTTCGCTCATTTCAGTTGGTGTTTCTGTTGATGCTTTGAATGCAGGGGCGCTCCAAATCTTTCCTTGGGTTTGGAAAACTCTGGGCCATTCTGCCTCCAAACGCTGCTTCTCTGGTTCTCCAGGGACAAGCACACTGGGCTGTATCCTCTCTGTGGAGCTTTACCATCCTTTCTCTGTGGACCGTTGCTACATCCTATCTCTGTGGACTGTCACTGTGTCTTCTCTGTGGGCTGTCACCATCCTCCCTCTGTGGACCGTGGCCCGTCCTGTTTGTGGACCGCTCATCCTCCCTCTGTACAAGTGCTGGATGCTGTGTGCTGCCCCTCCCCCCCGCTGATTGTTTGCTGTTCTATCTTTGGTCCCAGAGTTAACCTGGAGCCCTGTGCTCTGCAGCTGTGCTGACACCTCCATCTTGGGTTCGTTTTTGGATGTGGCGGTGGAAGTTACAGTCCAGGCCTGATAACTGACTCACGGGTCTGTGCCCTCTGCCCTTTCCTTTTGATCGCTGGCCGGAGCCGGCTGTTTGGCTGGCCTGTTTGCTCCTTATCAGATCCTGGGCTTTGTGTGCAGCTGCTGGGGAGAATCCCCGGCTCTCAGGAGCTTATCTTCTTCAGTTTGCAGAAGGCTCCTGGCGGGCCTGGGGATAATCCGCCTGGGTTTCGCTCTCTGCACGCCTGGTCTGTTTCTCAGCTTGGATGCAGCCCCTCTGCCGTGTGCTGACCAGCCCCTCCCCACTGGGGCCTCAGCAACAGACCGCCTCCGCTGTCTGGACATCAGTTCTCCTTGTCTCTCAACATTTTCACAGACTGCGCCACCTTTGAGCCAGCTTTCCTAGTTGGTGTGGTGGGGTTGGTCAGACCCCAGCCAGGGACTCAGCCGGGAATCGGCAGGGGAAGGGAGGTCAGGCTTCAGCCCCTGGATGACCTTGGTCAGGTGTGACCCTGTGATGATCCTTGGCCAACTGTGCTCTTTGGAACCCATCCGCGGGAGGGGAGGGCATCTCAGGACCTCAGTGTGCTGGAGGCGCCCATGTCGGTCTCGCCCTGGGCCATAGAGGGCCAGCTGCCTGGCTCCTGGGCAGTGGGTGAGGGGGGTCCTGCTGGGCCCCATCTCTGCAGCCCTCCTGAGCCACCCGAAGGCTGACCCGGTGTCACCAGATCATCCAGCTCCTGTCAGGATTCCAGGAACTGGGAAAGTGCTTCCTCCTTCCAGAGGAGGGCAAGATGGTGGCCACCGTGCAATGAAGGTCCAGGACCCGCCCCGGGGGCTCCAGTGCCCCGTTCACTGGGGCTGGCTGCACACCGCGGCCCTCGCCTGCGACATGCAGAGTGCACTCACCTGGTGGTCCGGGAGGGCCCACTTCTCCTTTGTCGCCCTTTGGTCCAGAAGGTCCTGGCAGCCCTGGAGGGACAGAGAACTTGTGCTGTCAGGAAACCAGGAGGTCCCTGAGCCCACGTGTGCCCCTGACCCTCGGGCGCTGTGTGCACGGGGTCCTGGGCCGGGGAGGGACGCCATTGGATGGGGGGATGGTCAGAGCAAGAGTTCGTGAGGAGCAGAGGTGCACGGGCCCCCCAGAAGGGTGTGTGGGATGGAGGGCGGCACCCCCCAGATCCCAACCCTGCCAGGCTCTGCTGGGAAACCAGGGCTGGCCACTCCTGTTCCTGCTCTGGGTAGAAAGTGAAACCCAGAAGAGGACAGGAAAGGGGTGACCCCCCAAGTGTTAGCTCCCACCATGGTCGGGTGACCTGGAAGGCCCTGGGGTGGGGGGATGGTAATCAGGACTGGGGTGGGGGCAGAGGCAGGGCGTGGCCAATGGGCACTCAGGAGCAGGCATCCAGGCAGCACAGGACGTGGGGTCCCGGAGTCCCCCTTTCCCCTGCAGGACCCCCACCCAGTGAGCCCTGGAGCTCTCACCTTGCAATCCCCGAGGCCCAGGGTGGCCAGATTCCACAAACGCCTGCAAAGAACAGGCCAAGGGTGGCCGCTGAGGGACGATGCTCTGGAAACCGAGGCCACCAGCCCCCCAGGGTCTCCAAGCCCAGAAGCCCCAAATCCCTAAAAGGGCCACACCAGAGGCCCCAACGGGGGCTCCAGGTGGTGGGAGGGACGGGAGCTTGAATCAGGAACCCTGGCCAGGGCGCACCTGCTGCTCGTGGGTCTGGCAATGGGGGTGCCTGCCCCCTGCACCTTGGATCAGGCACTGGGGTATTCCAGCTCGAAGCCTCTCTCCTCAGCCCTCTCTGCCTCGTGAGGCCAGCAATGGGGAGAGGGCGGGGGCTTCCCTGTGTAGGAGCCGGGTAGGCTGTGGGACAGCCAGGGCCTGTGGTGCCCTGGCGACTTACATTGCTGTCGTAGACGGGTGTCCCGGGTGGGCCTGGGGGCCCTGGAGGCCCTGGGGGGCCGGGCATTCCCTGTGGGGGGGAACAGAAAGCTCTGGTCAGCTGGGGTCACAGCCAGGCCATCGACAAACCAGGGTAGCAGGTATAGGTGGGGGCATGTGTGGAAATCAGTAAAATCAGAAAGCCGAGTGCACCCGACAAGGTGAGACTAAGAGCGCACCTCCTGCCTCTGGACCTGCGTCCCTGAGGAGGGGCTGGCGCGCCCCTTTCCAGACTGGAGCTGTGCTCACCACGGCCCTGGGAGGAAGGGGAAGGCTGCTGGACAGAGACTAGTCAGGCAGAGGTGGGTGCACCCCTCCTGGGAGCGGTACCTGCAGCTCAGGCAAAGTGGTTCCAGGAGGGTGAACTTGAGCATGTAGGAATTTAGCTGGGTTTCATTTATTTACTTAATTAAGGAAAGAGCATAGCCTCATCCAGGTAATGCTGCAAGTGCCTGCCTGAAAGCCACACGCTTCTCCCACAAAGTCACCCGCTCCACCATGCCTGTGTGACGCTGTGAGGAGCCAGCTAAGGCAGCAGGTGAGGAACAGGTGAGGCCCAGGTGAGGAGCCGGATGAGGAGCCAGATGAGCAGCAGGTGAGGAACAGGCAAGGAGTAGGAGAGGGACATGTGAGGAGCCAGGTGAGGCCCAGGTGATGAAGCAGGTGAGGAGCAGGAGAGGCCCGGGTGAGGAGCAGGAGAGGCCCAGGTGAGGAGCAGGAGAGGCCCAGGTGAGGAGCAGGTGAAGAACCAGGTGAGGAACAAGTGAGGGGCAGGTGTTGAGCAGGTGAGACCCAGGTGAAGAGCAGGAGAGGCCTGGGTGAAGAGCAGGTGAGGCACTGGTGAGGAGCAGGGGACCCCTGCAACTTCATTCATGACCCTTCTTATCCCACCTGCCTGAGGCAGCTCCCTGAGAAGCTGTGTGACAGTGGCCAGGAAGGGAGGAGACAGGACCCCAGGCCAACAAGAGGGACAAATGGTATGACCCGACCCCCGGGAGACCCTCCCATGCAGGCTGTGCATGTGTGCATCCCCCCTCCGGCTGAGGGACGCTCCTCACAAGGGAAGCAGCCATTTAATCAGATGTTAAAAGTCAAGACGAGAGCGACATTCCTTCCTGACAAACGTGCCCCCTCACATCAGAGGGGTCAGAACCCCACAAAGCTTCAGAACCCCACAAAGCTTTGTGGTTCATTCTTGGTCTTTGCACCACGCAGCCAAGTTTCAGTCCAGAGGGGGATGAAGCCGGACGAAGAGCTGACCATGATGGGAAACCACAGGGCGAGCTCCCTGAGGCCCGCCCATGCTGGAACCCGGGGCCACCCACCCTGGGAGAGCGAGGGGGGTCACAAGCTGGGGAGTCAGAGGCTCCCCAGAGGCAGACTGAGGCCCAGAGTCTGGGCACCGCCACCTCGGGAGCCCAAGTCTCAGCTGCCGCTGAGCCCAGCTGTCTGTGTGGAAAGTGAGGAGAAACACCCTGAGCTACTGATGTCACTGAGATAAACTCCTGGGCTCAAAGACAGCAGAGCCGTGGCAGGTTAGAACATGGCGCTACGTGGAGACAGGCGGGCATGCCCAGGATGCACGCACGGGGCCCTTCTGAGAAAACCACGTGGCCTCTGTTCCCAGTGAGCTTAGGTCACGTGTGTGTGTGCATGCACAAGTGTGCAGTGTGGGTATGCGTGTGTAGGAGTGTGTGCACATGTATGAACGCAAATGCATGAGTGTGTGCACATGTATGTGTGAGTGTGCATGTACAGTGTGCATGTGTGTGCACATCAGAGGACCAGCACTTCATGGTCACACTGCCAGCTGCTGACAGAGGGGCTGGGGATCCCAGGCCATTCCTCGTCCCTGAGTGTCCTGGCTGCCCTGTCCACCCCCCAGAGGACACTCACCCTCATGCCGAATCCGAGGCTGGCATCTCCAGGCTCCCCTTTCTCTCCCTTCAACCCGTTCATCCCGGGGCGACCCTGCGGCAGAGCACAGTGGTAGGGCCAGTTGGGTGCTGGTCACCTGAGCTCCCATGGGGGGACAGCCATGGCCTAGCCCACTCTGGCCCTGACCCGACACCCCAGGTTCTCACCGGCCGTCCTGGAAAGCCGATCTCTCCCTTGTACCCAGGCCGCCCGTATGGACCCTGTAGAGAGGAGAGGGGGCTGAAGCTGCAGCATGGGCCACAGTGCGTGGTCCAGAGCCTCCCCCGAGAGGCCGAGGGAGGGCCACATGGGCCAGGACTCTGGCCGCCTTCCCGAGGAGCTGCTGCTGCGGCCCTCCCAATCTCCCCTTGTGCTTTAAACCCACAGCCCAGATGGGAACCCTGGGTCACGCGCCCAGCAGCCTGGCGAGGAGACAGGTCCTTCAGACCACGGCCCACATGCTCAGCACAGAGGTGGCGAGGGGCCTACTCACCGGGGGTCCTCGGAAGCCTGGTTCTCCCTGAACAGAAAACCAGAGGTGTGGTTAGGTACTGCGCTCCCTACCTGTCCCTGTGCACTGTGGACAAGTCACCAGAGGGGAACAGGAGCCCCCAGCACCAGGGCTCTGGGCTGGGGTCTGTGTCCGGGTTGGTGGGCAGATGGGGTCACCCTGGGGTCCTGAGGCTCCAGCCTACCCCTGCAGCACCCTGGCTGGTCATCTGGCCCTACTCAGACGAAAAGCCAGCAGTAGATAAGTCCCTCTGGGCCTGGGGATCCATCCTCGGCCCACCCCCAAGTCATCCTGGGGGCTCTGGGCTCCCTCCACGAAGGCCTATGAGAGCCCAGAGCCAGGCACAGAAACCAGCAACGCCTCCTGAGCAGCCCCGCCGAGGCTCCCGCAGGCGCTTTGGCCACGGGGAGCAGAGGGACAGTCATGCAGGGGCCTCCAACAGGCGCAGCCGGGCCCCCTCCACCTCCCACAGGCCAGGCCCTGAGACCCTGCCCACCTCTCTGCAGGTGGGGCAGGGGGACAAGGAGAGCTGGCCAGTGGGCTTGGGGGACTTGAGGAGATGCCCACCTTGAGGTTGTGAGAGGTGGATAGAAGGGAGGGCAATGAGGGCCAGGGCACAGAAGGTTCTGGAAGTTAGCTCAGGAGCAGCCTGCATGTGTCAGGAGCCAGCCTTTTAGGCAGACAAACCCTGTGTGCCGTTTCCACGGCACTCCAGAAACCTCATTCCCACCTGGAAGGAGGTGCCCCTCACCTTGGCTCCTTTCTGGGAAGGGCCCAGGGCTCTGCCATCGGGACCGAAGATGCTGCCCGGCTCCCCCTTCTCACCCTGGAACAAAGGGGTCGCAGGTTGGGCCAGGGCTCCTGGCAACGGCAGGGACTCGAGGCAGCACAGTGTCCCCTAAGGGCCTCACACAGAACACCCCAAAACAGGAATGAGGTAGGGCAGCCTCGGCCCTTCCAGGGGATCCTGTGACCAGGGCCCCTCGCAGGCTGAGTGGAGGATGGGGTGCAGCTCCAGCTGCTGTTGGCCACGTCCAATTGTCCCGGGACGCAGCCTGCTCGAAAGTAGTCACTTAAACAGATGAGACCGACCCTTGGTCAGAGGCCAGCATGAGGGGCTCTGGATTGGGGTCTGTGTTGGGTTGGTGCACAGATGGGGTCTCCCCGGGGGCTGTCTGTTAAGAGTATATTGTGGCCCCAGCCCTTGCCGGCCACATAGCCTTGTGGTCAGTGCGCTGGACCTTACCTTGGGTCCTGGGAAGCCCTGCTCGCCTTTGGAGCCCAGGTCGCCCTTCGGCCCAGCAGGTCCCTGGAGAGGAAACCAGGCAGGAATGAGGAGCCCGGAGAGCCAGCATCTACTCAGTCCCCATGACCCCACATCCTGTCTCCAGCTACTCCCTGCTCACGCCCATCACAGGTCCCGACAGATTACAGGTGGAGAGGGCCTCGTGCCACATCCCAAGGACCTCACTCAGCTTGTGTCAGGCATCACTGAGGACAGTGAGGCCCAGGGCCCACCCTAGCTCACATGACTGTTCTCCCAGCCACCACCCCCTCCCCTGTAGGCGGCCCAGGGCGAGGATGCAGCTCAGAAGGCTACTTACAGGGAAGCCAGCGTATCCCGGCCTGCCCTGCAGACAGAGGGACAGTGTCAGCTTGGGGACATTCTGACCCAGTCACACCCGGCCCACAGCCGAATCCCTTAGGCGCAAGGTGGCACGTACCTCAGGTCCCGGCACACTCGCCAGTACTTTCTGTTCACAGCCAGCAAAAAATAGGCATTGGAGACAAAGACAGGAAAGCTACCTTTAGAATTAAATTCTACCCCTGCGATGTTACGGTCACAAGATCAACAGGACAATTCCAAACCAAAGTTACAGGGAATTTTGCTCTGAACGGTCCTCCTGGTCTCTGCCTGAAGGCCCCACAGGGGACAGCGGGCACTTCCTGGGGAGCCCCCCAAGGCACCAGCAGCTTGGGTTGCAGTGACAGTGGGCTGGGTGGAGGCCGCGCCACTGCCCTGGCTTCAACAATGTGTCCAGGGCCACACAGCTCACGGTGCTGGAGCTGGGACTTGAGCCCAGGTGGTCACCCTTCCCGCTGATCTGGCTCTGCACAGGGCAGTCCCTTCCTGGGGCAGCAGGAATCCAAGCTGCTGACCACTTAGCTCCCCTGGGCCCTACGTCCAACCCCCGCCGACTTGGGCTTTCTGCTGTAGTGAGGGGTACGCAGTGGTCCTGGCGCTTGGGTTGTGTGGGGGACTGGAGGGACCCATCCGCCTCTGGAGCTGGGTCATATGGAGATGGGAACGTGCTGCCACGGGTGTCAGGGAAGAACAGCATCCACCATGATGGTCAAGAAGCCCAGGAGGCCTCTGGGAGGAGGGTCCCCCCACCCCCGCAGCCCTTCAGGAGGGCCCGGGCTCCTCCGCGTCCTTCTGAGGAGGCCAGTTAGATCGACCGTGCCACTGGGGCTGCAGGGAGGCCTAAGCACTGACCAGCCCGGTGCCCACCCAAGCAGCGTACTTACGTCCTGATCTGACACATAGATGACAGGCCCTGGGGGCCCAGGGGGCCCGGGGAGGCCTGGCTGTCCCACTCCGTCCTTTCCTGGGTCACCCTGGAAGAGAGTGCCAGGTGTCCAGCCCTTATCACGGGGCTCTGGCCAGGACCCCAGCTCCCACCAGGCCTTGGAGGAGCTCCTGGAGCCTTTGGGGTGTGAGGGGCATGGAGGGCTGTGTACAGTGGCTCTGAGAGCCCCCTTCCCTGGGGCAGGCTCTGACCAGGGGCTGCCCTCCCTCCCATACTGCACCCGGCCCCCAGAACAGCCCATGCTGACTGAGGGACCCTAGGGGAGTACCTGAGACCCAGACATTCCGTGATGTCCTGGCCCCATCATCTACCCACTGTGAGCCTGTGGGCCCCTAGCCCTGACCCTACCCCGCCAGAGATACCTCACTCACCCCATGCTCCTCCAGCCCTGTCCCTCCAGAGACTCCCTCCCATGCTCCTCCAGCCCTACCTCTGCCCCTCCAGGGGCTCCCCCACCCCACCCCCATGCTCCTCTAGCCCTGCCCCCACCCCACTGGGATACTCACTTTTTCTCCCAGGCTCCCTTTATCTCCTTTTGGTCCCTGTAGAGACAGGAGGAAGCAGCCGATCGTAAGCAGAAGCAAGAGGCCTGAGACCCACCACCAGGGACTGCTTGGAATGAAGTTGTGGGGAGCTCACTCCTTGGGCATGCGGGGGTCAGGGGAGGGGAGAGGCACTGAGACCCCCAGCCAAGACCCGCACGTGGCTCCTTGGGGGCCGGGGAGCTGTGCAGGGGATCCGGGCGCTGTGACCCAGCTCTCCTTTTGGCGTGGCTCCTACGGGGTTTCACCCAGGGCCACCAGTTACTCACAGGGGGCCCAGCCGCACCCTCTCTGCCAGGGAGGCCTGGAAACCCGCGGGCTCCGTCTGCTCCAGTGTCTCCCTGGAATGGACAAATGGAGGCCCGGCACGTTAGCAGCCAGACAGAGCTGTGCGCACTCCCCAAGAGGGAGCCATGTGCCCATGGCCCCGATGACAGCCCAGGTTTCTAGGTCAGTAGTTGAACTGCTGAGGGGTGCTGCAGCCCATCAACCAACTGGGGGGCTGAGGGTGGGCAACGAGGGGAGAGGAGGCATGGGCCTTCAGACAGCTGGTGTGGCTGCCAGGGGTTACAGAACAGAGCGGGCAGGGAGAAGGCCTGTGTCCCTCCACTTGGCAAAACCTGGGGGAACCTGGGGGGGCAGAGACATCCTGGGATTGGATGTCTCGGGAGGTCCCCTTTGAAATAAGCATGTATTAAATGAAGAAGAAACAAATGCAGGCCAGGGAGGAATGAGGGTAAGATGTGAGACTGATTGCGGGCCGTGTGGAGGTTTCACACTGTCCTCCACGCCAGGCCTGCACCTCTAGGACCTGCTGTGCCCCTCCCCGTATCCCCCATGCCAGGCCTGCCACCTTTGGGCCCTCTGTCCCCCTCCCCCTCTCCTCCATGCCAGGCCTGCCGCCTCTGGCACCCGATATCCCCATTTTTCAAGGTGCAGGGGGGGTGGGGTCTTTGGCCTCTACCTGGGGGTCCTGCCTGCTCCTGAGATTGTTCAATTTCCTGAACCTGAGTAAGGACCCCCCTGAGCACCAAAGCCGCTCTGTGAGTAGGGGTGGACAGCCCAGCCCCAAGGCGTCCACCCACTTCTCCACAGGAGGCACCCCACCTCAGAGCCGAGGGGCCCCGAGGTACAGGGCCAGGGTGGCTGACTGCTCTGTCAGCTGAGCTTGTGGTAAGAAGCAATCCCACCCAGGTGCCCTCAGGCCAACATTTAAGAAGACAGAGCGCATGCCCTCCTCAAAGTTCAGCATTCTGAATTTCCCCAGTATTTTGCAAATCATAGCAAAACATTCTAAAAGGAGTGCGATCTGCAGGGCCTGGTGAGACAGCAAGGACCATGGGGGTGCACCTCGCCGGCCCCTGAACTCAGCTCGGCAGGAGGCTCCAATGAGCGGGAGATGGAATAAACAGTTGGAGAGGACCCCAGGCCACACCCCTCCTGGCCCTCACCCCGCCCTGGGAGCGGGCACGTGCCTGGGGAGAGGCGGGGGGGCTGGCATCCCCCAGGGGAAAGGGGTAGTAGAGAAAAAGTCCCCCGGTCCTCCCTGAGACCATCCCACTGCCCAAGGCTGGGGGTTGGGGTTCTAGGCTCCTTCCCAGTCTCCAGTACACTTCAGATGCCTGAAGCCCGGAACCCTGATGCATAGGGCGTTGGAAGGGAGGCAGATGGATGGCCACCCCCTCGAATGCTCTAGGTCTGGGCAGGGGTGTGTGGTTATTTTCCCAGTGGTCTTTGCACTGGATTTTGCAAGTTTCCCACGATGAACCGACACTATTCCTGTGATTAGAAACCGCGGCTGCTGAAGCCCAGCTCGCAGCAGCAGGGGACGGCTCGTCCCCTCGGAGACAGGAGGCTCTCACTGACCTTGAGTCCCGGCGGCCCGGGCGGTCCCTGTGGGGGCAGAGCAGAGGTGGCGTCAGTGCAGCCAGGCCCTGTGAGAGATGCATTATCCCACGGGAAAATCAGCCCTGTCCAAGAGTTACAGCTCTAACTGAAAGCAGAGGAAAGCCAGTGTTCTGAGGAGCTGATGCCCGGTGAAATTCCACAGACCGGTCGGTCCTCAGAGCCTCCTAGAACATTCTCACAGGACCTGGGCTGCAGGGTCACCACCAAGTCACCCACAACCAGCCCTGCCCAACAGTAACCAAAATAAATGTGTGCTTTACTTAACTAAGAAATGAACACAATAGAGCAGCCCCACACACGGCCATCCGCCTGCCCAGGGCGATGAGGCCTGTGTGGCTTTGCTGCACAGAGGGTTGACCGTCTGAGAGACATTCGTCCCCCCAGACAGCCAGTGGGCTTTGGACCTAAAGCCCAGGACCTCGCTGTGTGCATCTGCCATAAATGAAGGCAGCGAGCTCAGCGGGCCGGCTCAGGGTGTTTTCCTGTGCAAAAGCAGCACTAGGTTGTAAGGGCGAAGCCGCTCGGACACCAATTAAAACTCCTCATTAACTGTGTTCAGAAAGAAACCTGTCCTTGTTCCGTGTTCTCTACAGGCCGGCTCTCTGAGGGCCGGCTGGACGCTGGGGTGGAGGTCAGCCACGGGTCCTGGGGCACACAGAAGGCCCTTGGGCCCCTGGAGTGCCCCGCACAGCTGTCCTGTCCAATCCCAGTTCCTCCTCGCTGACCCGAATGCTGACCAGTGTACAGGTCGACAGCAGAACCAGGTGGGTGTGCTATAGGAAGGCCCCGTTTCTCTTTACTCCAGATTCTACTCAGACCAAATGTTTGTTACTTCCCATAAGTAGAGCCACAGAAAGGATCTGATCCCCAGAAAGACCTGTCCTGCAGGGCCTGTCCCCACTCATGGATCCCGACACCCCACTTCCCCCTCATGGAGGCCGGATGCCCAACACTGTACCTCTCAACTAAGCATACGTGTTTCCAAAGGGCCAGGGTGGCCCAAGGGAGGACAGTGCCGGGGTCATGCGCCCAGTGACTGTGGGGGAGCTCCTGGCCCCACACGAGCCCTGCCGAGAGACGCCCCTCTGCCCCAAACTCCCCCACACCCCCGGCTTCTGGCAGTACCTGTGCCCCGTCAGAGCCTCGGGCTGTCGACCAGAAGGGGGCCCCGGAGCCTTCCATGTCATCCTGGAGGAGACACACAAGGGACACTGGGTCTCTGTCCCTTTTTAAGGAAGGGGCCCCTCCCTCAGGCCCAAGAAAGTGGAGCCGGGGCCATGGAGGGCTGCCTGGGAAGCCGCAGCCTTAAATAGGGGTGTCTTCAGTGATGGGAGCCTGGCGGGTGGGTGCTGGCACAGCTCTGAGAGTGGCTTCTCTGCCCTGGGTCTGAGTGGGCCCTGGGCATGGCCGACGGGCATCAACACCCGCGCTTAGCACACTCAGAAGCCACACCAGCACGGGGGGGCTGAGGTGTGAGTGCCACCCGGGGATGGGAGAAGCCCGGGCTGAGTGACAGCAGCCAGGACGCTGCTCAGGGAGTGCCACTCAGCCCGGAGAGCAGGGGAGGGAGTCAGGGGGTGCAGGCCTGGACTTTCTGGGGTCCAGAGCCAGTAATACTCACAAATCCAGCAGCGAGTCCTGGTCCTGGTGGCCCAGGGGGTCCTGGGGGTCCCGGAGGTCCAGCTGGCCCAGGGGCTCCTATAAAGCCGTTCTCCCCGGGAGCACCAATGGGGCCAGGGTCCCCCTTGCTTCCCTGCACAGGGCGGAGAGACAGAGTCAGTGTCTTTGGCCTCTGGGCCTCAGCTACGCCCCATGCGGCCACTGTGTCCCCAGTCTGGCTACATTTCCTTACAGAGCCTTTTAAAAATCTGAAAAAAATCCACACAATCATCCAATAATCAGCAATGCAAACCTGGTAGCATCTCTCCTGGCTTTATGAGATGATTTCACCCACTTAAAAACAAGGACTAGCCAGGTGTGGAGGCGCACACCTGTAATCCCAGTACTTGGGAGGCTGAGACAGGAAGTTCACAAGTTTGAGGCTTGCCTCAGCAATTTAGGGAGACCCTGGGCAACTTAGCAAGGCCCTGTTTCAAAATAAAAAATAAGGGCAGGTGGCACGAGTCTGGGAGAACAATGCCAAGCGAAGGTTTGTACCTTGGGTCCTGGGGCGCCCACGTCACCCTGCAGGGAGAAAGACAGGGTTAGTAAAGTCAGGCAGCGAGTGAGGGGCAAACAGCTCCCCAGGATTTCATCCCGGCCCTGGCCACTGTTTCACTGTGTTGGTTTAGTTATTCTGGGTTTGTGCCATAGTCCCAGTTTCTGGTGGGTACGGAGTCTCCCTGCCCACGGAGTCGGCAGGGAGAGGAGCCCTGTGGACCCCACAGCCAGGAGCGCCCCCTGGAGAGCCCCGCAGGCCCCACGGTGGAGCTTGTGGAGAGGAGCCTCCTCTGCTCAGCCCCCAGCAGGGATGTTCCTTCTTGTTTGTGTTCTAGGAGCAGCCAGGGACGCCGCTCCCCAGATGGCCTGTCTCCGCTTGGTGTGTTCATAGAAGCCCCCACGCCCCTGGCCCAGACCGCAAGATGCTTTTGAGCCCTCGGAAGTTCCTCCTCTATCGATGTACCCCAAACTGAAGCTTGAAATAAAACTTTCAAGCCAAACAGCCTGTCGACATTCTTAAAGCTGCCAGTCCAACGGGCCTCGCCACAAAACAGTTGCGAGGCTCACGAAGTTCTGCATTTCCACCCAAGCCCAGCTGGCGACAGCTCAGAAATCCTCCCAGGCCCAGGGCCTCCAGGGCTGTGTCCACGGCCTCAGCATGGTGGCACGTCCTCCAGGGTCCCCAAGCTAGGCTGCACACATGCAGGGTTCACCCTCCCTCTGGCCGCACGATGGGGGCGGCCCACGGGAGGTGACTTACGAGGCTGCCTTTCTGGCCCATCCTTCCTGGCGGGCCCTCCTTCCCTGGCACACCCGGGGGGCCCTGCAAGAGAGGAGCAGCGTGAGGGTCTGGGTGAGGTCTGCACGGCCACTGGTGCCTCATGTTTCTCAAGAGGCTGGACACAGTATCCCTGGGCGCTGGGCGAGTCCACAGGGTGCCCGCCACAGTGCCGAGACCGTGCCTGCAGCACTTGTCTGTGTCTCTACGTTGCAGATCAAATGCACACTCATGAGTGGTATGGCTGAGGTATCTCATGTGATTGAGTGAGAATCAGGCCACGTGGCTGGACAGGGTGACCCTGCCAGCACTGGGGGCCTCTATGCCGAGCACCCATGGACACTGGGCTACAGGGTGCTACAGTTCTAGTGGGTAGCATGACGACCACAGGCCCCTCCTGCCCCTGAGGAGAACCACGCTCACCACCCGCCCCTGAGAATCACTCCCAGAGAGGCCCTCCGAGGTCAGCTGCCCAGCCGAGCCCAGAGAGGTCAGCGGGATGCTCCCAGCCACCCAGCAGGTGGACTCCTCTAGAGCCACAGGGTGGCTTGCTCAGCCTCCCCCCTACCTGGAAGGAGGGGCTGGGGGGCCAGGACTGGGATCCCAGAGGCAGCCAAGGGAACCCCCCCATGTGAGTGCTTATTCCCATTTCCAGCAGACAGGGCTTAGGTCTTACCGGGAGGCCGGGAATCCCTGGGGGTCCGATCTGCCCAGGCACACCGGGAAGGCCCGCAGGTCCTGGAATGTGGGAGCCGTTCACCCCAAAGCGGCCTGGCTCTCCAGGCAGGCCTGGGACGCCAGGGGGCCCGGGAGGGCCAGGGAAGCCTCGCGGGCCCTGGATACAGAGACATGCAGACTGTCAAGATCACACAGCTGCGCCCAGTGGTGACCTCGTCCCCAACCAGCCCTGTCCCCACCCCACGGGATCCCTGGTCCACGTGTGCCCAGACACGTCGGGCAGGGGTCACTTACCCTGAGGGTCTCCGGGTCACCGCCAAAACCAGATCCTTCCATGTCAATGAAAGTCTGAGGGGAGAGCCAGAGAGACCTGCACCATGAGGCTAACCCACCAAGCACCATGCTGGCTCTGCTGTGCTGTTCCCTGACCACTGTCCGGCCCCTGACCAGTGCCCCATCCCCATCCCCTGACCAGTGCTCCTCCCCCGACCAGTGCCCAACCCC
>PVJS01039060.1:0-19093 GCA_004027185.1 Glis glis
CGTTCTACCTCCGCGCTACGCCCCCGGCCCTATTTTTTATACTTTATTTTGAGACCGGGTCTCACGAAGTTGTGGAGGGCCTCACTAAGTAGAGAGAGAGAAACAGGGAGAGAAAGAGAGAGAGACAAGGAGAGAGCGCGCGCGTGCGCGAGCTGAGGCTGGCCGCGAACCCGGATCCTCCGGTCTCTGCCTCCCAAAGTACTGGGGTTACAAGCGTGCGCCACCACTCCCGGCTGACCCCTCCTAATTTTAGCTGTCACCTCTAAAAAAAAAAAAGGTGCTGATGATAGTACTACCTGACCTTCTGATCATAATATTCAGTTAGGTACAGAAAAGATGTATAAAAAGTGATGATAAAGTATGAAATGCTATAAATGTTTGATTCTTAATGATAGGGAATTATATTTTTTCTCCTATAAATTACATAATCCTTTTTTTTATTAAGATTTCAGTAGTTTCCTTCCAGTTCAAGCTTGGTGCTTTTATCATGAAAAGGATGTTAGCCGAGTATGGTGGTGCATGCCTATAATCCCAGTACTTGGGAGGCTGAGACGGGAGGATTGCAGGTTTGAGGCCAGTCTCAGCAACTTAGCAAGACCCTGTTCTAAAATAAAAAATAAAAGGGCTTAATCCTCAGTAAAACAAACAAACAGAAAAATGGGGCTGGGGTGTGGCTCAGAGGTAGAATGCCCCTCTGTTCAATCCCAGTACCACAAAAAAAAAGAAAGGTGTTGAATTTTATAAAACACCTTTCCTGCAGAAATTGAAATCGCGTGAGGTTTTTCTTCATCGTTCTAATGTGTGTACATTAATTAATTTTTTATGTTGAACCATCCTTGCATTCCAAGAATAAATCTTACTTGTCCTGGAGTATATAATCCCTCCATTATGCTGCTTAATTCATTTTGCTAGTTTTTTTGTTTTTGTTTGTTGGTTTATTTTTGCGGTACTGGGGATTGAACCCAGGGGCATTCTACCTCCAAGCTATACTCCCAGCCCTATTTTTTAATCTCTATTTTTAAATAGGGTCTCACTAAGTTGTGGAGGGCCTCACTAAGTAGCTAAGGCTGGCTGCGAACCTGCGATCCTCCTGTCTCAGCCTCCCAAGTACTGGGATTACAAGTGTGCATCACCGCGTCCAGGTGTGTATTTGTGTGTGTGTGTGTTACTGGGATTGAACCCAGGGGCATTCTTCCTCTGAGCTCCACCCCCAGCCCGATTTTTTATTCTTTATTTTGAAACAGGGTCTCACTACATTGCGGAGGGCCTCACTAAGTAGCTAACACTGGCCGCGAACCTTTAATCCTCCTGTCTCAGCCTCCCAAGTACTGGGATTACAAGCGTGCACCGCTACACCCAGCTTTTTTTTATATATACTTAGGATTGAACTCAGGGGCATTCTACCTCTGAGCTACACCCCCAGCCCTGTTTTATTTTGAAACAAGGTCTCACTAGGTTGATGATAGTCTCACTACTTGCTGAGGCTGTCTTTGTACCTGCGATTCTCCTTTCTCAGCCTCCCAAGTACTGGCATTACAAGCATGTACCACCATGCCCGGCAACCTTTTTTAATTTTTACTTTAAAGTATTTTGTCACCTATATGTCTACACAGCCACTCCGGCTCTCTTTTGGTTAGTATTTGCATGGAGTATCTTTTTCCATCCTTTCAATTCAGGCTGTTTATGTCTTTGGACCTAGAGTGAGTCTCTTGTAAACAACCTATTATTGAATCCTGTGTCTTTATCTTTTCTGCTGATCTTTATCTCTTGATGAAAGAGTTTAATCCATTTATATTTTAAATGATTACTGATACTTATTTCTGTTATTTTGCTATTTGATTTCTACACAACTTGTTACTCATTTCCTGCAGTGCTCCTTTTGTGTTTAGTTGATTTTTTTTAGTGAACTTTTTGTTTTGTTTTGTTTTGTTTATTTCTTTTGGTACTGGAGATTGAACCAAAGGGCATTCTACCTCAGAGCTACACCTCCAGCCCTTTTTATTTTTTGTTTTGAAACAGGGTCTTACTAGGTTGCTGAGAGTCTCCCCGTGTTGCTGAGGCTGTCTTCAAACCCAAGATCCTCCTGTCTCGGCCTCCTAGGTAGTTGGATTACAGACATGAACCACCATGCCCTGCTTTTTTATTATTTTGAAACAGGGTCTTGCTGAGTTGCTGAGGCTGGCATTGAGCCTGTGATCCTCCTGTCTTAGCCTCTCAATAGTGAACTGTTTATTCCTTTCCTATTTCTTTTTTTCTTTGTAGTTACCATGGAATTTGCATTTAACACCCTGAAGTTTATTGTGGTGCTGGGGATTGAACCCTGGTCATTCTACCTCCGAGCTACACCCCACCCTATTTTTTATTTTGAAACAGGTTCTTGCTAAGTATATGAGAGTCTCACTGCATGCTGAGGCTGTCCTCGAACCTGTGATCCTCCTTTCTCAGCCTCCCAAGTACTGGGATTATAGGCGTGTGCCACCATGCATGGCAACATCCTAAAGTTTTATACTCTAGTTTGAATTTATACCAGGTTAGCTTCAGTAATATACAGAAACTCTACCTTTCCAGCTCCAACCCACCCCTTTTAATTGTTGGTATAACATAATTACATCTTTATGTAGTTGTACCCATAAAACACAAGCTAATAAGTCTTTATGGCACTAGTCTCTTAAAGCCAGGCATGGTAGTATATGCCTATAATCCCAGCTACATGGGAGGCTGAAGCAGGAGTATCACAAGTTCAAGGCCAGCCTGGGCAGCTTAGAGAGATCCTGTTTGAAATACATGCTTTTTGTGACAAAGGGCAAGGGGTGTAGCTCAGTAGTAGAGCATGTGAGGCCCTGGGTTCAGTGCCCATCGGAGGGAGGGAGGAAGTCCAAACTGTTGTGTTAATATTGCTGGCTTATATACAACTGCCATGTATTTGCCTTCGTTGAGATCTTTGTTTGTTCCTGTGGCTTCAGGTTAACTGTCTAGTGTCTGCAGTTTCTCCCTCACTTTTGAAGGAGTTTTGCCACATGCAGGATTCTTGGTGAACAGGCTTTTTTTCTTTCAGCACTTTGAATGTATCAATCTACTACCTGCAGGTCTCCAAAATTTCTGATGAGATATCTATTGATAATCTTTTTTTATACTTTTATTGGTACATTGTAATAATACATCATAGTGAGATTCAAAGTGATGCATTCATATGTGCACACAGCACTTGGTGTATTTCTCACCCCGCTCTCTCTCCCTCCCTCCCCATACATGTTAGTGATACCTTCATATATGGACATAACATTATTTGGACTGTTCCCCTCCTTGAGGGGACTTCCCCCTCCTCCCTCCCGCAGTCCCCTTCCACTATTCTACTAGTTTCTCTCCTCATTTAACTGAAATCCCTTTTGTTTCCTATTTTTGCTTGAGCTGAAGTCTGTAGAAAATCTTACTAGACATCGTCTGTGAATGACAAGTCACTTCTCTCTTGCTCTTCAAGCCTGTCTCTCCTCTGTGTTTGGCTGTTGAAAGTCCGACTGTAATGTATCGTGGCGTGGGTCTCCTTGAGTCTGTCCTGTGTGGAGTTTGCTGAGCTTCCCAGATGTTTATATTCATGTCCTTCATGAACTCTGGGCTTTCCGCCGTCATTCCTTCACAGAGTCTTGGTTCTGTAACTCCTGCAGGCATCCAAGTGTCCGCTTGGTGTGTCTTACATGTCCCTTAGGCTATATTTACTTCAGGTTTTTTTTTTTCCTCTTCCTCAAACTCAATAATTTCTGTTGTCCTATCATCAGGTTTGCAGATTCTTTCTTTCGCCTGCTGAAATATGCCTTTTAAGTGATTCTTCTAGTAAATGTTTTATTTCAATGACTATACTCTTCAGCTCAACTCTTGACTGTGAAACTTAAAGAGAAATATATTAAGCATTTATTCTGCCTTTTTTATCAAAATGCATTTCAGAGTAATCAAAATAGCTCCAATTGAGCTATTTTGCGCCAGGTTTGGTGGCGCACACTTGTAATCCTAGTACTTAGGAGGCTGAGACAGGAGGATTGCAGTTTCACGGCCAGCCTCAGCAACTTAATGAAACCCTCTACAACTTAGTGAGACCCTGTTTCAAAATAAAAAATAAAATAGGACTGGAGATGTGGCTCAGAGGTAGAATGCCCCCTGGATTCCATCCCTAGTACCACGGGAAAAAAAGGAGGAAAAATAAAGCTCCAATTGATAAAATTAATCTCTGCAGAGGAACTCTAGCCCATGAAAGAAATAGTATGATTTGATAATTACTTTTTTTTTGTACTGGGGATTGAACCCAGGGGCATTCTACCTCTGAGCTACACCCCCAGCCCTATTTTACTTTTTTTTTTTTTTGAAACAGGGTCTCACTAAGTTGCTGAGGCTGGTCACAAACCTGGAATCCTTCTGTCTCAGTCCCTCAAGTACTGGGATTACAAGTGTGTGCCACCATGCCCTGCTCTTAATTACCATTTTTAACTCTTAATAAAATAATTGATTCAGCAACAGTCATTGTGCAAAAGCATTACTTAAAAAATGGATGGGTCCAGCTGTACCACTTCTGGGTTCTTTCCAAGGGAGTGAAATTAGAATATTATAGTAATATGTACATATCCATGTTTAGTCCATCAACAGATGAATGGATTACAAAATTATGGCACATACACACAGTGGAATTCTCAACAATCAAGAAGAACAAAATTGTGTCATTTGCAGGAAATTGGATGGACCCGGAGAACATTATGTTAAGTGAGATTAGCCAGTCACAGAGAGTGAAGGGTCATGTTTTCTCTCATACGCAGAAGCTAGGGAGTAATCGGGATAGCAGAGGGACGTCTGATAATGGAGGAGAAACTCCAGTGGAGCCAGGGAGGGGATCTAGGGGAAGTAGGGGAAGTAGGGGGAGGGGGAGAGGGGATGGATGAAGGAGTCACTTCCATGGACATTATGTACATATGTGAGAGCACCAGTGCCAATCTCAGTACCCTGTATGGGAAGGGAAGGAGTGGGGAGGGAGCCGGGGAAAGCCCGCCAAGTGCTGTGTGCATGCATGTCACCGTCACTATGAACTGCATTATGATGTGAGGCTATAATGTGCCAATAAAAGCATAAAACAGGTTTTTTAAAAAAATGAGTTTCACTGTATAAGCAAAACAAAAAAATGTTGATGGAGGCTTTAAAGTGGTGGGATCAGCTGGGCGTTGTGGCACATGCTTGTAATCCCAGTACTTGGGAGGCTGAGACCGGAGGATCCAGGTTCGCGGCCAGCCTCAGCTACTTAGTGAGGCCCTCTGCAATTTAGTGAGACCCTGTTTCAAAATAAAGAATAAAAAATAGGGCGGGGGGGGTAGCTCAGAGTTAGAATGCCCCTGGGTTCAATCCCCAGTACCAGAAAAAAAAGTGGTGGGATCAAGCCAGGCGTGGTGGCACTTGGGAGGCTGAGACAGGAGAATCGCAGGTTCGAGGGCAGCCTCAGCAAGTAGAGAGACTCTCATCAACCTAGCGAGACCCTGTCTCAAAAATAAAAAATAGGGTTGGGAGTGTAGCTCGGAGATAGAATGCCCCTGGGTTCAATCCCCAGTGCCCCTCCCACACACACAAAATGGTGGGATCAAGCCAGACATGGTGGTGCATGCCTGTAATCCCAATACTTGGGAGGCTGAGAGGAGGATCACAGGTTCGAGGACAGCCTCAGCAACTTAGCAAGGCCCTCTGCAACTACTTAGTGAGACCCTGTTTCAAAATGAAAAATAAAATAGGTCTGGGGTTGTATGTAGCTCAGAGGTAGAATGCTCACGGGTTCAATTCCCAGTACCACACACACACAAAAAAAAAATAGGGGTGCGGGTATAGCTCAGAGGTAGCGTGCCCCTCGATTTAATCTCCAGTTGCACCAAAAAATGAAATAAAATTGTGAGAGCAGGTTGTCGCCGCTTAAATCCAATATCATTATTGGCGTCGCTAAAAGTGAAATACCCGGACATTGACAGCCTCCTGGCGTGGCGGCATAGAAGTGCACGCTCAAGGATATAAGGAGGAAAAGACATATTTGGGATTTGTTAGAAGTACTTCAAAAAGAAAAAAAGGAGGGACAGAGATGAGGTAAGCATAGAAAAATCTGGGCGGCGAGTATATCAGAGTTCATTATACACCTCTCTCCTTTGTGTGCTTTTATTATAAGAAGTTTTTAGATAACATTGGTGTTTGGAGGATGACAGTATTGAAGGCACTTATTTAATGTCTTCTGCTGTCTGTTTTACCGCCCACATTGGTTATGACTGTGTTTCATAACATTATAAAGTCACATCCGTACCTGTGAGAATCAGCCTTTAAATTACAAAGTTAATGTTATGTCCCTCTGGCAGATCTTTCCCTAGACCATTCTGACCTGGTCGCAGAGTTGTTGAAGGAGCTGTCCAACCATAATGAACGTGTAGAAGAAAGAAAAATCGCCCTCTACGAACTCATGAAGCTAACCCAGGAAGAATCTTTCAGTGTGTGGGATGAGCACTTCAAAACGATACTGCTCTTATTGCTTGAAACCCTGGGGGACAAAGAGGTAAATGGCAGCATGCGCGAGCCCGTCTGTCTGTCCTGCCTCTCTCAGATTGCCTGCTGTCAGGAACTGCACAAGTTCCGAAATTGGGAAGACGTATTCTGCTATTCTCTGTATGAAATTTGCACTCTAAAGTACTTTTTCTTCTAAATAGTTCAACAGTAAAAATGAAAGGTTATAGGCTGAATTCTTATCAAAAAAGTACAGGCTTCTTGCTTTGCAGATTTAAATTAGTTGTTCAGAAATAAAACTTCTTTCTTTAGTCAGAATGTTGTTTCTTGATTTCTTATAAATTTAAAGTGTGATATGAGTTTTCAACTAGAGATGTTAAAATTTATGTAATATACTACATACCTCATGCAGATGTCTACAGTTTTCATTTCACTAGCTTTAAGATGCTTAAGAGTTATGTTAAAGATTGTATGCAACACAAAATACTAAGAACATTAAAAATGTTTCTTCTTAGCCCACAATCAGGGCTTTGGCACTAAAGGTTTTAAGAGAAATCCTAAGGCACCAACCAGCAAGATTTAAAAACTATGCAGAACTGACTGTCATGAAAACATTGGAAGCACACAAAGACCCTCATAAGGAGGTGAGTTGCTGACAGTCGATTTACTGTTTTATTGCACAAACCATGTAAACACTACATAAAAAGCACCCTTATTAATCATTTCCTTGATAAATAACTTACCTTGATAGTCAAAATGATATTGATTAAGATCCCAGCACTGCCAAAAAAAAAAACAAAAAACAAGCAAACATATATTCTTTTTTTTACTGTGTATGTGTTGGGGGGAGGGGGTACTGGGGATTGTACCCAGGGACATCACCTCTGAGCTGCATCCCAGCCCTTTTTTATTTTTGTTTTGAAATAGGGTCTCACTAGGTTGCTGAAAGTCTCCCTATATTGCTGAGGCTGTCCTTGGACCTGTAATCCTCCTGTCTCAGCCTCCCAAGTACTGGGATTGCAGGCGTGGGCCACCACACCCGGCTCATATGTTCTATTCTGTTCCATGAAATCTGGTGGTATCATGTCCTCTCGCCTAAAACAAGGCAGCTCTGGGAAATAATTGATCTGATTTCATTTTCCTTTTTTTTGCTTTTATTTTTCTACTTCAAGTTCACCAATCTTTCCACTTAGCAATAAGAATTGATTTATTGATTTTTTATTTTTATTTTTATTTCTTTTTTGTGGTACTGGGGATTGAACCGGGGGCATTCTACCTCCAGGCTACACCCCTCAGCCCTATTTTTTTTTATTCTTTATTTTGAAACAGGGTCTCACTAAGTTGCGGAGGGCCTCACTAAGTAGCAGAGGCTGGCCATGAACCTGCAATCCTCCTTTCTCAGCCTCTCAAGTAATGGGATTACAGGCTTGTGCCACCACACCCAGCAAGAATTGGTTTTTAAAGTAACCAATGAAGAGAAATCATTTTTCTTAAGAAGTAAATTTCCTATAGGATATATATTTATAGATCATGTTTTATATATAGATATAGATGTAAAACATGTTTATTATTATTCTCAATTTTATTCACTAAAATAATGAGGATAAGCCATGCACAGTGGCACACCCGTGTCATCCCAGTACTTGGGAGGCTGAGACAGGAGGATCACAGGTTTGAGGACAGCTTCAGCAAGTAGTGAGAATCTCATCAACCTAGCAAGACCTTGTTTCAAAATAAAAATAAAATAGGGCTGGGGGTGTGGCTCACAGGTAGAATGCCCCTGGGTCCAATCCCCAGCACCACAAAAAATAATAATAATAAGTAAATACTTCAGAGCTGGGCATTGTGGCACATACTTGTAATCCCAGTACTTGGGAGGCTGAGACAGGAGGATCCGGGTTCGTGGCCAGCCTCAGCTACTTAGTGAGGCCCTCCAAAACTTAGTGAGACCCTGTTTCAAAATAAAGAATAAAAAATAGGGCTGGGGGTGTAGCTCGGAGGTAGAATGACCCTGGGTTCAACCCCCAGTACCGAAAAAATGGAAAATAAATAAATAAATAAATAATAAAAAGCCAGGCGTGGTGGCACGCGCTGGTAATCCCAGTGCATAGGAGGCTAAGACAGGAGGATCCGGGTTCGTGGCCAGCCTCAGCTACTTTGTGAGGCCCTCCGCAACTTAGTGAGATCCTGTTTCAAAATAAAAAATAAAAAATAGGACTGGGGGTGTAGCCCGGAGGTAGAATGCTCCTGGGTTCAATCCCCAGTACTGAAAAAATAAATAAATAAATAATAAAAAATAGGGCTGGGAGTATAGCTCGGAGATAGAATGCCCCTGGGTTCAATCCCCAGTACTGCAAAAATAAATAAATAAATAATAAAAAATAGGGCTGGGAGTATAGCTTGGAGATAGAATGCCCCTGGGTTCTATTTTAAATTTTAAATAAATAAAATTAAAAATAAATACTTCAGAAAGTTTATACGTCCAAGATACAGTAAAAAAAAAAAAAAAAAAAAACTTTAAAAATTGCTTCCCAGCGTAATTTATTTTCTGCTGGTTCTAGGTGGTGAGGTCGGCGGAGGAAGCTGCGTCCGTGCTGGCCACTTCCATTAGTCCGGAGCAGTGCATCAAAGTGCTTTGCCCCATCATCCAAACTGCAGATTACCCAATTAACCTGGCCGCCATCAAAATGCAGACCAAAGTGATAGAGCGAGTGTCCAAGGAAACCCTGAACCTGCTGCTGCCGGAGATTATGCCGGGCCTGATACAGGTGAGCAGCTGTGACTCACTGGGGATCTGGTTATTTTCGGCACTTTGGTAGCAGCACTAGTGGCATGAGCAAGCCTTCCTGCTGTCTGCGACGCGCAGGACAAGGTCTTCCATAACGAGCTGGGTGTGGGTAGAGGTGGGTGGGTGCGGATGTGGTAAGATATACTTAATGTTAAATTTACCACTTGCAGCCAGACGGGTGTGGTGGCGCTCGCTTGTAATCCCAGTACTTGGGAGGCTGAGACGGGAGGATACAGGTTTGCAGCCAACCTCAGCTACTTAGTGAGGCCCTCCGCAACTTAGTGAGACCCTGTTTCAAAAGAAAGAATTAAAACAGGGCTGGGGGTGTAGCCCAGAGGTAGAATGCCCCTGGGTTCAATCCCCAGTACCACAAAAAGAAAAAAAAATTTACTACTTGCCATTTTTAACTATACAGTTTAGTGGTATTAAATACAGGTCTAGTATTGTATAACCGTCACGACTATCCACATCCAGAGCTTTTCATCATTCCAAGCCAAATTCTATACCCATTAAGCAATAAGTCCCCATTCCTGCCTCCCTGCCAGCCCACAGTAATGCTCCAACTATAGTGAATTTGTTTATTCACAGAAAGGCCTGGGCTGTCACTTTGGGTCCTTGCATATGTACCTGTCTCTGTAGGGTACGCTCATCCTCATCCCCCTTCGTCTTAATTTATCCCAGTCATCCTTCAGGTCTCCACTTAGCCTTTCTCTGCAAAATATTTTTTTTTTTTTTTTTGCAGTACCGGGGATTGAACCCGGGGGTGTTCCACCTTCGTGCTACACCCCCGGCCCTATTTTTTATCCTTTATTTTGAAACCAGGTCTCAGGAAGTTGCGGAGGGCCTCACTAAGTAGAGAGAGAGAGACAGGGAGAGAGGGAGAGAGAGAGAGAGAGAGAGAGCTGAGGCTGGCCCCAAACCCGGATCCTCTGGTCTCCGCCTCCCAAAGTACTGGGATTACAAGCGTGTGCCACCAGGCCCGGCTTGCAAAATATTTTCTGACCATCACATTCCTATCCTCCTCCCTCCTGGCCATGTGATTCCATTGGTGTTCTGGGAAGGGTCATCGTGTGTCTCATTCGCACTGAGCATTGTTTACCTGGCCTGTTCTTGTCACACAGCAAGCACTGAAGTGTATGAACATTGAGTACAGTGTTCTTTGCAGTATCATTTGTAATAGAAAAAAAAATTAGCAGCCGGGCGTGGTGGCACACGCTTGTAATCCCAGTACTTGGGGAGGCGGAGACCGAAGGATCCGGGTTCGCGGCCAGCCTCAGCTCTCTCTCTCTCCCTCCCTCTCCCTGTCTCTCTCTCTCTCTCTCTCTCTCTCTCTCTCTCTCTCTCTCCCTAGTGAGGCCTTCCTCAACTTCGTGAGACCTGGTTCCAAAATAAAATATAAAAAATAGGGCCGGGGGTGTAGCTCAGAGGTAGAACGCCCCTGAGTTCAATCCCCAGTTCTGCAAAAAATAAATAAATAAATAAAAGGGACTGGAGGTGTAGCTTGTAGGTAGAATGCCCTTGGGTTCAATCCCCAGTACCTCTCCCCACCAAAAAAAAAAACTAAATGTTTAAGTAGTTACTCTGGAAAAAGAATCTAGGAATCTCACTGTCATGTACAATTTAATAGGCAACAATTAAAAAACATGGTTTTGATTGTGGGTTTTTGTGTGTATGTGAGTGTATATGTGTGTGTGGTACTGGGGATTGAACCCAAGGGCATTCTACCTCTGAGCTACACCCCCAGCCCTATTTTTTTTTATGTTTTATTTTGAAACAGGGTCTCATTAAGTTTTGAGGCTAGCCTTGAACCTGTGATCCTCCTGTCTCAGCCTCCCAAGTACTGGGATTACAGGTGTGTGCCACCACGCCTGGCTAAAAAACTTTTTTTAGAGAAAGAAGCTGATTAGAGAGAGCTAGCTGTAGAGTGGAATGCAGAGGAGGCAGAAGGAGAGGAGGCCATGTCTGCCTGTGAAGGTTGAAACATTCACTAGGTCAGCAGAGCTCTGTCCACGGTACACTTGAGAACTCATTTCTGAGTTGCATCTCTTGTCCCTGTTCACAGGTGGTTTTCTCGGCTCCCTCAGTAGTACTAACACGGCCTTTCCTCCCTAGGGCTATGATAATTCCGAGAGCAGTGTTCGGAAAGCTTGCGTCTTCTGCCTGGTAGCTGTTCATGCAGTAATTGGCGATGAACTAAAACCACATCTCAGTCAACTCACTGGCAGTAAAGTAAGTACTCTGCGTGGTTTTCAAGACGGCAGCGGGAGCGTTCTTTAACATGTAGCTCCGTGTGTGTGCTCAGTGGTCGGGTGGCTGATTGGCTTTTAACAAGGCAGGCTTTGCGCCGCGCTTTGCCGTGCCTCCTCTTTGCCTTTTAGCTGCTTCTGCTCCTGACATCCGCCACCCAGGTAAAGTCAGCTGGCCGTGAGAGAGAGCAACAGCTCTGGCTGTTTGAACAACTAACCCTTCTCATGGCCACTCCCAAATCTTTATCCCAAGGACTGTTGAATGAAGAATAAATAGATTGTAGTTATATACTCATGAGTTATTTTTGTTGTTGTTGTTATTGTGCTGGAGATTGATCCCAGGGCATTCTATCTCCGAGCTACACACCCAGCGCCTTTTTTTTTTAATTTTTATTATTTGGAAACAGGGTCTCACTAAGTTGCTGAGGTTGGCTTTGAACCTGTGATTCTCCTGTCTCAGCCTCCCAAGTACTGGGATTACAAGTGTGCGCCACCAAGCCTGGCGAGTTACTTTGTATCTACCAAAATGTGGAACACTTGAATGTTATTTCCGTTTACCCTTAAGAACTATTATAATCAGCTTGGTGCGGTGGCGCACACCTGTAATCCCAGTACTTAGGAGGCTGAGACAGAAAGATCACAGGTTCAAAGCCAGCTCAGCAACTTAGTGAGGCTCTCAGCAACTTAGTGAGACCCTGTTTCCAAATAAAAAATAAAACAGGGCTGGGGTATAGCTGGGAGGTAGAATGCCCCTGGGTCCAATCCCAGTACTACCCCCCCAAAAAAAAATACTAGGCAGCCAGTAATAAGGTTGCAGATGAAGAATGTAGGTAGGTAGAAAACATACTTTATTTTATTTTATTTTATTTTATTTTATTTCATTTTTTGCGGAACTGGGGATTGAACCCAGGGGCATTCTACCTCCGAACTGGTCTCAGTTCGAAGTTGTAGAGGGCCTCACTAAGTAGCTGAGGCTGGCCGCGAACCCGGATCCTCTGGTCTCAGCCTCCCAAGTACTGGGATTACAAGCATGCACCACCACACCTGGCACTGAAAACATACTTTAAAATAACATTGGATGAAAAAAGTAGAACACAAAATTATGTATGCATTAATTACAAACTTCATAAAAACATGGTCTTATATAGATAAAGATTGCAGAATGACCCAGTGAAATCCAGACATTTTTGTTAGGATGTCGGTGGCATATATCTAAGATCTTGAGCCCTGAGGCCATTGCCTGGGTTTCTGCGCTGGCCTCCTCTGCCCGCCGTGACCTGAGGCAGGGACTTTAACCCTTCTGTATCTTGATTGACTCATGTATAAAATGTGAAAATACAGAGATAATGTAAAGCAGTTAGCACACTGTGTTAGTAGTACATGTAGTGCTCAAATGTTTGCCATCTCTGTTTTAATGGTGACTGTTTAGAAGTTTACTTTACTGTTTAATATGTTATCACTACAATATTTTTATCAACAAGAGTTTGGGCGGTGTAATTATCTCCAGCCTAACATCTGTCCTTCGTAGTCACGTATATGGATGCAGTTATTTTAATAAGCATTTTATCACCACCTAGAGCACCTTGCTCACATGACTTATGTTTGGCCTGCGTCCACAGATGAAGCTACTGAACCTTTACATCAAGCGAGCACAGACAGGCTCCGGAGGAGCGGATCCCACTGCTGATGTTCCTGGGCAGAGTTAGTGAAGCTCATCAAAGTGAACCAGGTATCTCTAAGGACGGACAGACAGCACCCTCATCTATGAAAGGAATTCTCAAGTACATCTTTTGGAACCTAACCATTGTTTCCCGGTTTTAGTTTTTGTTTCGTTTTATATTTTCTGTAACCGAGGACTACCCTCAGTCTGCATGTAACGTTTATGATAGCTATTCCAAATTCAAAAAGAAGCAGTATTAACATCAATTGATCCATACAAAGTAATTTTTTAATCTAATTCATCATTTCACATGTTTGTACTTCTTTGTCTTCCCATTAACCTTTGCCAGTGTTATGACTGTATAAATTTTTTTAAATGTTGGTTAAACAGGAATGCTTAAAGCTTTAAAAGTTTAACAGTCTAAAACGTTTGTTTTTTTTTTGCTGTTATTCAACTGCAGAATAATATTTTTATTGCTACTTTGAGTTTTGTTCTGTATCATGTCCTATGCTAGAAATACTGAAAATGATGTGAAACGCAGGACTAATTTGAACTTCAGCCAGACTCTGTTGATGTGATGTGATACATGTCATTAGTTGCAGCATCTTTGGGGCAATGTGTAGTTGTAAACTGAAACCTCAGAGAGAAATGTGACAGAATCTGCCAGTTCTGTAAAACTGATACTGTTTGTTAGTTATGGATCTTGCCATCTTTATTTAAAACCATCTCCCTTCTATGATCCCTTAAGAAAGCTGCACCAAATCATCTGCCTGTTTTTTTTTCCCTTTCCCATACTTATTAAAATAGGAGGTTTTGTTGCAGGGTTTTTTGGTTTATCTTTGTTGTGAATGATGCTTTTTTTGTATTTATTAATATCAAATTCACTTATGAATAAACTTGATAATGGAAACAGACAAAAAAAAAAATCAAGTGCATGTGTGTCCTTGACTGTATTCTGTTTCTCATTTAATAAACAAACTAATTATTGAGACATGGCAGTCGACCGGCACCTCAATGGTGGAACCTGGTTTCCTTTGACCATGAGATTGTCTTACTTGAAAACATTGATCCTGATGAGAGAGAAGCCGGCGCTAAGGCTCCCTTGTGTAGGGCTCAACTTCTCTACCTCTTCAGGGCTAATACCTTTAACTGAGCTGCTGCCTGCAGTGTCTTTTGGAAAACTACTTAAAGGGTGATTTTCTGTTACTTTTTAACAAATTTTTTTTAAAGCACCTTTTGCTAAACCCATTCTTTTCAAGTGCAGCCAACTTTCAGAGATTCCCCGTTTGGGTGAAAGGCCAAATTAGAGAATTTGGAACCAGGATACTAATTATTTCTCATCTTGACTTTTTTGTTTTTAATCCTAACATAAAGTGAATTTGACTGGAAAGGCAAATGGCTATTAGAGTAGCAATTTGCTGTTGTTACAGAGTTGTCTGTACCTTGTTTAATTGAAGCAATGTAGAAATGTATGTAAAGAATTTCAGACGAGAGGACTGAATGGATGATTGGCCATAGGCTTCTTCCCTCCTTTGTTTCTGTTCTAGCAGCAAGAAAATAGTTTCTCTCTATCCTCTCCCCTTCCCTGTAACGATTTTGTTTTCTACTGTTAATGACATTGTGTATTTATAGTTCTATGCTCACTGTTGTGCATATACTGCAATAAAACTGTACATAACATTACTTGAAAAAGCTAATAATGTATATCAGCCGTTTTTCTGTCTTGCTGTGTAATAAGTCACTTATATAAGTTGTGGGGTTTTTCAGACTTTAGAAGGTCTTGTATCAATGATATTCTCAAGAATTTTGTAAGTGCATCTGAGCAGAAAAGATAAAATAGCAACCATAGTCCAGTGTATATAGCTCTTTACGCATGTATATACTACAGCTTATCTTTAAGAAGAAAAGGCATTTTAAACAGTGAACTCTTCTCAGTAGTGTTTCATGTACCATGAAATTTGGTATGTTTTGTAATCATTTTAAATCATAATAATGATTTAATTTTGACCTCTGCTTTAAAGTATTGCTTTAATTATTGTTGACAACTAAGTAGAATGACTTAAGCTGAATAATAACATTAACTGAAAATTAGACCAAGCACCTGTCATCTAACAGCAGGCACTCAAGAAATGAATGAGGTATACAACAGAAAAGTCTGAAATAATGTGTCTACAGCTAATGTATATAAACATGGAAATTCTATAATTTCAGGGCTGAAGATAGAGCTCAGAGGTTGAGTGCTTGCTTAGCATGCACAAGGCCCTGGGTTCAATCCCCAGCACTGCTAACTAACTAACTAAATAAATAAATAAAATTCTATAATTTTGGTTGATAAGACTATGAGAAAGTTATTGATTATTGGAATCACTATATATAAAAGTCCTTTAATTTGTTCATTCCAGAAACATACTTAGATGTCAGCTATTAAAAAATGGTCATTCATAAATAGCAACTGTTTAAATTTTTTCCTCCTACTTTCTCCCCCTAACTAATTATCAGTGTCATTCATTTACTGTACTGCTGAGAACTAATTCAAAGAATATTAAAGGTAGGTACATGCTGTGTACCTGTAGTCCCAGCTACTTGGAAAGGCAGAGGTGGGAGAGTCACTCAAGCACAAGAGTTGGAAGCCAGCCTGGGCAACACAGCAAGGCCCCAACTCAAAAAAAAAAAAAAAAAAGCCGGGCGTGGAAGCACATACTTGTAATCCCAGGACTTGGGAGGTTGAGACCAGAGGATTGCAGGTCAACGGCCAGCCTCAGCTACTTAGGCCCTCCGCAACATAGACCCTGTTTCAAAATAAAGAATAAAATAAAATAGGGCTGGAGTTGTAGCTCAAAGGTAGAATGCCCCTGGGTTCCATCCCCAGTACTGCAAAAAAACAAAATCTATCCCCAGTACTGCAAAAAAACAAAAACAAAACATCAGCAAGTTCTGTCTTATAAAACACTAAAGTCTTATCAGGCCATATCTACTTGTAAAGTCAAGTATATCTTATAATGATTAATTTAGAATAACATTTACAGTAAGTAGAAGTGAGAATTAGTATGAAACTATAATCCATGAGTTTTTTTACATTATCTTTTTTTTTTTTCCCTGTACCGGGGATTGAACCCAGGGGCATTTTACCTCCGAGCTACACCCCTGGCCGGCCCTATTTTTTATACTTTATTTTAGCTTGGAGGTAAGGTGCCTTTGGGTTCAATCCCTGGTGCCACAAAAAAGAAAATAAATTCTAATGGCAGCAATGTTTTCCATTGTATATGTTCAGCATAATCTTGGTTTATTGATATTCATTGAATATTCTTATAGCAAATACCAACATCTTTGGCAAATGTCCCATTATTTCATACTAGGCAATTTTATAGATGTCTTTAATATGAAATTTCTAAATACAGAAAGTCATTCTTTGAGGTGTACTAGTTGTTCAAATAGCTGGGTTTAGCAATTCTTATAATAGAAATCTCAAGTAGAACAGCAAAATAAAATAGTTCATTTACGTGTGTGTGTGTGTGTGTGTGTAACACTGAGAATTGAACCCAGAGGCAGTCTACCTCCTAGCTACACCCCCAGCCCTATTTTATTTTTATTTTTATTTTTATTTTGAAACAGGGTCTCACTAGGTTCCTGAGAGTCCCACTATTTGCTGAGGCTGTCCTCTAACCTACAATCTTCTTTTTTGTGTTTGTGTGTGTGGTACCGGGGATTGAACTCAGGGGCATTCTACCTCCGAGCTACACCCCCAGCCCTATTTTTTATCCTTTATTTTGAAACCGGGTCTCACGAAGTTGCAGAGGGCCTCACTAAGTAGCTGAGGCTGGCCACGAACCCGGATCCTCCGGTCTCCGCCTCCCAAGTACTGGGATTACAAGCGTGCACCACCACTCCCGGCTCGTAACCTGCGATCTTCTGTCTCAGCCTCCCAAGTACTGGGATTACAAACGTGCAATACCACGCCCTGGCTATTTATGTTTTCAGTATTTCATGCTTACCTGCATTCATCCATACAACACATATCTGAGAACCTGCCTTCAAGGACATAAAATCATTATAAGCCAGGCGTGGTGGTGCACACTTGTAATCCCAGTATTGGGGAGGCTGAGACCAGAGGATCTGGGTTCCTGGCCAGCCTCAGCTACGTAGTGAGGCCCTCCGCAACTTAGTGAGACCCCGTTTCAAAATAAAAAATAAAAATAGGGCAGGGGGAAAAAGGGGAGCTCAGAGGGAAAATGCCCCTGGGTTCAATCCCCAGCACCGCAAAAAAAATAAAAATAAAATCATAACACGGTGTGGTATGTGCTGCAATAGAGGAATACTGTGGTGGAAGCTAGAGAGGAGGGGAGAGAGGATGCACAGCAAGTAATCATGGAAGACTTCCTAGAAGAAGAAGTGGTTGAATGTGTCTGAGAAGGATTGTGGGTTGGAGAGTGGGCAGAGCCGAGGGAAGGACCAATGCGTGAACAGCAAGGAGCATTACAACACGTCAGTGGAACTCTCTCTTTTTTTTTTTTTTTTTGCGGTACCAGGGATTGAACCCAGGGGCGTTCTACCTCCGCGCTACGCCCCCGGTCCTATTTTTTTATCCTTTATTTTGAAACCGGGTCTCACAAAGTTGCGGAGAGCCTCACTAAGTAGCTGAGGCTGGCCGCGAACTCGGATCCTCCGGTCTCCGCCTCCCAAGTACTGGGATTACAAGCGTGCGCCACCACGCCCGGCAGTGGAACTCTCTTAACTACTGTTTTTGTACATGTAAACAGTCAAGCCAGGCTTGGTGACAGGTGCCTATAGTCCCAGCTACTCAGGAGGCTGAAGTAGGAGAATATCCTGAGTCCATCAGTTGGAGACCATCTCAGGGAAAATAATGAGACACTGTCTCAAAATTAAAAAAAAAAAACAGAAAACAAAACAAAATCACAGTCCCCTTTTTCTTAAAAATATCTTCAATAGCCAGATGTGGCGGTATGCACCTGTAACCCCATCAAGTTAGGAGATTGAGGCTGGAGGATTGCTTGAGCCTAGGAGTTGGAGTCCAGCCTGGCCAAAGTGGTAAGACTATTTAAAAAAATGTTTATCTGTGTACCAAGAATATTTAGGGTGTGTGTGTGTGTGTGTGTGTGTGTGTGTGGTACTGGGATTGAACCCAGGGGCATTCTACCTCCAAGCTATACCCCCAGCCCAATTTTATTTCTTATTTGGAAAAGGGGTCTCACTAGGTTGCTGAGAGCCTCATAAAGTTGCCAAGGCTGGCTTTGAACCTGGGATCCTCCTGTCTCAGCCTCCCAGGTACTGGGATTACAGGCGTGCGCCACCATGCCCGGAAACCAAGAAAATTTAGGTGTAGCTTTTTTTTCCAGTGGTTTGTATTTCAAAAGTTTGTTTTTGTTTTTGTTTTTTTTGTTGTTGTTGTTGTTTTTTGTGGCTGTACCAGGGATTGAACCCAGGGGCATTCTACCTCCGAGCTACACCCCCAGCCCTATTTTTTATTCTTTATTTTGAAACAGGGTCTCACTAAGTTGTGGAGGGCCTCACTAAGTAGCTGAGGCTGGCGCATACCCTGATCCTTGGTCTTAGCCTCCCAAGAATTGGGATGACAAGCGTGCGCCAACACGCCCGGCTAAAAGTTTTTATTTTCTTGTAAACTGTTTATGTTTTAAAACTAAACATAGCCGGGCGTGAGGCCTCCACAACTTCGTGAGACACAGTTTCAAAATAAAGTATAAAAAATAGGGCCAGGGGCCGGGCGTGGTGGCGCACGCTTGTAATCCCAGTACTTTGGGAGGCAGAGACCGGAGGATCTGGGTTCTCGGCCAACCTCAGCGCGCATGGGCACGCGCGTGATCTCTCTCTCTCTCCTCTCTCTCTCTCCTCTCTCTCTCTCTCTCTCTCTCTCTCTCT
>PVJS01039061.1:0-19092 GCA_004027185.1 Glis glis
GGCTGGGGGTGTAGCGCGGAGGTAGAACGCCCCGGGTTCAATCCCCGGTACCGCAAAAAAAAAAAAAAAAAAAAAAAAAAGAAAAGAGGCAAGGGCTCCATCAAAGAGTGCCCAGAGGATGGTCCTCAGCAACATTTGTGAGTCTTCTTGGACTAGGCACTGTAGACAGTTGAGATGTGACATTTTTGTGGGTTTCCTTTTTTTTTTTTGCGGTACTGGGGATTGAACCCAGGGGCGTTCTACCTCTGAGCTACACCCCTGGCCCTATTTTTTATCCTTTATTTTGAAACCTGGTCTCACAAAGTTGCGGAGGGCTTCACTAAGTAGCTGAGGCTGGCAGCGAACTCAGATCTTCCGGTCTCAGCCTCCCAAGTACTGGGATTACAAGCGTGCGCCACCACACCCGGCTTCATTTTTGTGGGTTTCTAAGAAGCCATGCCTAAGGGCTGCTGGTGGAAATTAAGGAAAGCCTGATAAAGTCCACTAGACTATGGTGACTCCTGATGAAACTCCAGACGTCAGCAAGAAGGAGGCTGGAAATAGTCACCTGTCCATCTGGCATGGACCCCAGCACCATTTGTTCCTGTGGGGCTTTTTGTTTGTTTACTTTTTAAAAATAAAAACATCAAACTTATAGAAAAATAGGATAATGGAATAAGCACTCACATACCCACCTTCTAAAAGGAGCAAGAGTTAATATTTTGCTGTTTTCTTCATCTATTTTAGTGCTACACTATTTAAAAGAAGTCACAGGTATTAGGACCTTTGTCCCTAAATACTTAAACGCAGCTCTAAACATTCATTTTCTGTGATTTTAACACCCCCCCTTTAAGCAGCAGACCATTTTATTAAGTGAAATGTCACGTGAATGCCCAGCACAGAGCATACTTGGGACATCTCCGACTAGAGATGCCAGGTTGGCAGTCGGCCGTGTGAGTCTGGAGCCCTGGGCAGAAGCTGGAGGTGGAAGTGGGAGCTTGGGCTATATTTAAGGCCACAGGATCAGATGAGGTCACTCAGGGAGTAAGTGGGAGGAAAGGAGGCCCCAGGACACTCCAGCATTGGAGAGAGGCCAGCAGAGGAGCCCAGAGGAGCCTGAGGAGTGAGGAGAAGCAGGACAGAGGGGGCCTCTGGGACTCAAAGAAGAACGTGTTTCAAGCAAGAGGGAATGGTCCGCCAGGTCTGCTGCTGAGAGACTGTGCATGCTGGGGGAAGAGAGTGGACTATTGGATTTGGTACAGATGGGGAGGCAAGGCCACCTAGACCTCACCAAGTGCAGATGAGCACACTGAGGACCACAGGGGCAGGGTGGCTTGCCCGAGATCACACAGTGAGTTAAATGGAGGAGCTGCAGACCCCCGGCTCCCTGAGGGTGGGCTTTACCTGCCTAATACCAGCCTTCTCCCTCAGGCCACAAGCTGGACCATCAGGCCTCAGTTTCTTACTGGTAATCCCTCTGCAGAGGATTACCAAGTACCCCTTGCTGCTGCAGAAGATTCTGGAGAACACACTCCCTGATGCCAGTGCCTACCCTGTCCTACAGAGGGCCACCTCAGCCCTGCAGGACGTGAACGTCAACATCAATGAGTACAAGATGCGCAAGGAAGTGGGTAAGGACTTGAGTCACTTAGGAGATACGTCAGTAAGAATGCTTCTGGTTACAAAAAAAAAAAAAAAAAATCCCAAACCGGCTTCACCAATAAAAAATGTGGCAGCTTGTGTAACTATAAACCCAGAGATGATCTGGGCTTTAGGCAGGGTTTGATCAAGGTGCTAGCTCCGTTTCCCTGTAACTCTCTTGTCTTTGCTCCTTACTGTGCGGCTATTACTATTCTAAGACTCACATCTGTACACCCTACCCTTCAGAGTAAAACAGAGGTTTTCTCCCCTTAGCCATAAAAATTAAATTGGAGCTTCACTCTGTTAAGACCACTTGGATCATGTGCCCATTACGAACCAGTCACCACGGTTAGGAGAATGCCATGAACCGATTGGTTTAGACCTAGGTTATGTGCCCTTCTCTGCACCAATCACTATTGCCAGGAGGGTGAGTTTATAGGGATTGGCTTATACCAGTACCAGTACTCACCCCTGGATCCAGTGTGGGGGCCCTCCCCTCCAAACCACAAGGCTGCTACAGTGGAGGAGAAACCAATACTGGGGAGTTAGAGAGCTATATGTAAATATGGGGGCAGGGGACAGCCCTGCCTCTCAGGTTGCTGCATTAGAAAAGTTTAGAAAATGAAACAATATCCCATGTTTAGAGAAATTCAGTTGCACGTTCAATGTTTCATTTTAAAATAATAACTATTATTTTAATTATACAAATATCTACGGGGCGATACAGTGTGATAATTCAATACACATATACAATGTATGATGACCAAATCAGGTTAGGGATCAGCTAATGTTTTTCAAGGGCTAACTATACACTCATTTTTCCTTCATTATCTTCTTTGATCCCAGCACCAACCTGCTGAGGTTGCCCTGTGAGCCCCATTTCACAGATGGGCAAAATGAGAGCTTACATCATTTGTTTCTGGTCACAGAGCTGATAAGACACAGAGTCAGGTTTGGGTCTGGGCAGGGTGTGGTGGCACATGCCTGTAATTCCAGTACTTGGGAGGCTGAGCTAGGAGGATCTCAGTTTCAAGGCTAGCCTCAGCAATTAGCAAGACCCTGTTTCTTTTTTTTTTTTTTTTTTTTTGTGGTGCCGGGGATTGAACCCAGGGGCGTACCCCTGTCCCTATTTTTTATCCTTTACTTTGAAACCAGGTCTCGTGAAGTTGCAGAGGCCCTCACTAAGTAGCTGAGGCAGGCGAACCCGATCCTCCGGTCTCTGCCTCTCAAGTACTGGGATTATAAGCATGTGCCACCACACCTGGCCAACAACACCCTGTTTCAACATAAAAAAATTAAAAGTGTGGGGGTGTAGCCTGGTGATTGAATACCACCTGGATTCAATCCCCAGTACCAAACCAAACCAAACAAAAAAAAAACAAAACCAAAAAACCTCAGGCCACACTCTATTTGGTAGCTTCAAATGTCCCCAGACTTTCTTCCCATCCATATTTAGAGGTAACGGATGGGCAGGAAGCCCTGAGCGGGAAATGTGGCCCCCAGTTGTCCTGGCTAACGCTAGCTGAGGGACCCCCAACAAATCTCCCCTCGCCGGGTTCTTCTTTAGAATGTCCCATCACACCTGTTGTCCTGTGTGACCCTCCCAGCAATCCTGCCACGGGGCCAGCCTCATTTTACAGATGAGGAAACTGAGGCCTGAAGGAGTGAGTGGTGACTGCCAGAGTCGAGCAGGCAGGAAGCTCCCCTGCCAGCGCCCTCGCCTGGGACAGAAGCCCTCGGTTTCCGGTTCCCGTGCTGGTGGGCGGGAGCCTGGTCAGAGGGGCAGGGATGCCTGCTTTCCTGGGCCAGCGCAGTCACCTAGGTGCCCCTCCTCTTCTCTGTCCATGCAGCCTCCAAGTACACCAAGGTGGAGACGCTGAGCCTGCGGGAGCGGCTGGCCCGCATCAACACACACACCCTCTCCAAGAAGACCACCCGGCTGAGCCAGCTGCTGAAGCAGGAGGCAGGGCTGGTGTCTAAGGTGAGTGCAGCCCCCCCCCCAGGCTACTCCCAAGGGGCCAGATCCTGTGCAGCGGGTGGGCGGGAGGCTTAGGCCCCTTTCAGGAGTGAGGCAGCTGAGACAGCGCTAGACCCCCGGCGCTGTTTTTCAGCCTTTATTTTGAAACTGGGTCTCACAAAGTTGCAGAGGGCCTCACTAAGTAGCTGAGGCTGGCCGAGAACCTGGATCCTCCGGTCTCCGCCTCCCAAGTACTGGGATTACAAGCGTGTGCCACCATGCCCGGCCCCTGTCTGATTCTGAAGAGCCGAGGTGGGGCTCCTCTTTCTCTGGGACTGCTTTACAGATAAGAGCTAGTCTGGTCAAAGAGCCTCAAATCGCTACCAGCAGCAGTTCAGGTTGCTTGAGTGCTTCCTCTGAATACCACCATTCGCTCCATACAATGAAGGAAGTGTTCTCATTAGCCCCATCTTGCAAATGAGAAAACAGAGGCCCGGGGAGCGCCAAACACTTGCCCACAGTTAGGAAGCGAATGAACCCAGACGCAGGCTCGTGTGTCCCATTCCGTGGTCTGAATGCAAAACCACCGCGGGCGACGCTGCCTTTGAACTTCGGGGCCGCAGAGCCAGCTCTGGTGGGTGGGTCTGTGGAAACTTGGCCCCAGTGAGGACTTGGGATGTGGGAGCAGGTTGTACACTGCCCCCATGTGGATCTTGTCAGCCTTCACGTGCATACCTTTACTTGCAGACAGAAGACAAGGAATTTGATGTCTTGGAGGAGAGGTTCCAGTGGGTGTCTCTGTGTGTGACCGACCTGAAGAACAACGTGGCTGCTTACTTGGATAATCTGGAAGTGAGGAGCCTGCGGGGTTCATGGGTGGGCCCGGGCTGGCAGCTGAGCTGCAGAGGCAGTAGCTGCAGGGACAGCTGGACGAGGCCACCCCGTCAGGAGTGCCGGCACGCACACTGTACCCACAGGGGTCAGACTGGGCCACTTCTGAGCCCTTTGGATCCCCACTGGGTAGGGTCAGAATTCACTGGGGACAGAGACCCCCAGAGGGGCCATCATGTAGAGTGGGGAGACCAACTCAGGTGCCCAAAGAGGCCAGTATTACTCGACAGAGGTAATACTGTCGAGTGAAGTGTGTGGGGGAGCAAGCAAGAGGACGCACAGGAGCCTAATGTCTAATAAGCCATTTAGGAGACGCTTTCAGTAGACCAAAATATAATAGATGACATTGGATGGCTGAATGAATGAGCGAATTAATGATCTAAAAGAGCAGCTTTAGCTGGGCGTGGTGGTGCACGCTTGTAATCCCAGTACTTGGGAGGCTGAGACAGGAGGATCGCAGGTTCAAGGCCAGCCTCAGCAACTTAGTGAGGCCCTCTGCAACTTAGTGAGACCCTGTTTTGAAATAAAGAGTAAAATAGGGCTGAGTGTGTAGCTCAGAGGTAGAATGTACCTGGGTTCCACCCCCAGTAACACACACACACACACACACACACACACACACACACACACTAAAATTTAAATGCTACGCAGGCCCAAGAAGATATGTCTTTCAAACTGAATTCAGCCCCCAGGGCCACAGGCTTGCGTGCTCATGGTGTCACTTTGCTTGGCCAGAGCCCCCCCCTTTTCTGTCATTGGGGCTGACTCGTTCTAGTCCCTCTGTCCCCTAGTGGTAGTATTCTCAGTCATGTCCATTATGCGAAGACCAGCTTGGCCAGGGATGCTAATGGATTTGGTGGCATTATTGGAAGTGTGCAAAGGAGAGAGGTCGTGGACCCATGCTCCTCCGTGTGTGGGGTCAGGTGCCCCTGACTGTTCATGCTGTCCGGGGTCCCCAGGGGAGGGATCTGAAATGTCAGGGCCCTGTTATAGCACAGCAAGCCCGAAGGGGAAGGTGCTCAGAGCCAGGTTATGAAAAAGGGGGGGAGCCGGGCGTGGTGGCGCACGCTTGTAATCCCAGTACTTAGGAGGCTGAGACCAGACGATCTGGGTTCGCGGCCAGCCTCAGCTACTTAGTGAGGCCCTCCGCAACTTAGTGAGACCCTGTTTCCAAATAAAGAATAAAAAATAGGGCTGGGGGTGTAGCTCAGAGGTAGAATGCCCCTGGGTTCAACCCCTGGTACCACAAAAAAGAAAAAAAAAAGGGGGGGGAGGAACCTGTAGGTATTGGTCATCTGCAGAGAAACTAGAGGGACATTTGGCAGGCAAGATGCTTTTCCTTAGGTGAAGGACTTACACAGCAGATAGTGTGTTAACACAGAATCGCATAGTGAGAACAGGGTTCCTTCTTTTACCCTGAGTCCAGGAGAAGCCTCCGTGCTGTACGTCTTTAACACATGTGGAACCTGCCGCAGGCTGGTGGTCTTCAGCAGGCGATGGTATCTCACTAGAAGTGAATAACATTGTTTTGTTTTTATGGTGATTATGCCTCTCTATGGCAGTTATTACTGGTTTCCCTTTAGGCTAGCATCAGAAGGTTTTTTTTTCTTAAATGCATTGATTTAAGTAGTAATATTTAGTTGATTTAAAGAAAACTGTTAATGGAAATATGCAGAATGTGGACATGGCAAAAAAATCACAAAAGTGGTATGCAAATGTGTGAAGTTCAGAAGCACCAGAAAGGGAGAAAGATGTTACCTTAGCCTCAAGAAGAATTTTTATTTATTTATTTATTTATTTATTTATTTATTTATTTATTTATTTTGTGGTGCTGGGGATTGAACCCAGGGGCATTCTACCTCCGAGCTGCACCCCAGCCTTATTTTTTATTCTTTATTTTGAAACAGAGTCTCACTAAGTTGCACAGGGCCTCACTGAGTAGCTAAGGTTGGCCTTGAACCTGCGATCCTCCTGTCTCAGCCTCCCAAGTACTGGGATTACAAGTATGTGCCACCACACCCAGCTTTCAAAGAGAATTTTCTCTTTTTTTTTTTTTTTTCGGAACTGGGGATTGAACCCAGGGGCATTCTACCTCTGAGCTACACCCCCAGCCCTATTTTTTATTCTTTATTTGGAAACAGGGTCTCACTAAGTTGCTGAGGGCCTCACTAAGTAGCTGAGGCTGGCTGCGAACCCGGATTGTCTGGTCTCAGCCTCCCAAGTACTGGAATTACAAGCGTGCGCCACCACGCCCAGCTTTCAAGAAGAATTTTTCTAACAAACCAAGACACTCGGGAATAGAATAGGCTGTGTGCTTGCCTGTCATGGGGGAGCAGGGACAACCTGTTTGGGAGGCCTGCAGGAGGGAGATTCAGAGGGAAGATGGCCATGATGGGCTGTGACTGCATGTTTCCTGTCGGCCCTGCACCCAGGCTTTCCTCCGCTTCCGGCCGCATGAATGTCATCTGGACATCCCCGGGGGCCCCGCGGTGTTGTACTGCAGCCTGACAAGAGACCTTCAGTGTGACGCCTTCCTGGAGTTTGTGAGTGGGACTTCTTTCTTTGTCAGGCAGGCAGCAGATCCTACAAGAATAAAATCTAGAAGTCAGGCACATTGCACAACGGTCACATCCATCACCACCTGGGTGGCCAGCAGGGTAGGGATGACATTAGTGCATTTTCTGATAAAAATAGCCCCAGCTAGTGTTTATTGAACCTCACCTTCTGCTGGGCACTGTGCCAAGCCCTTGGTACTCTTTATCTCATTTACTTCTCACCACATACTTTAGGGGAAATATATTAATAGTCCCATTCTGCAGATGGGAGCTTGAGGTTCAAAGAGCATGACCTCCTGGGTTTTTATACAGATGGTCAGCGGTATGCTGGGGTCTGAGTCCCAAAGACTGTGATTTTAACCACCACCATGTAAAAAAAAAAAAAAGAAAAGAAAACGTTTTCAAATCTTTGCACAGTAACAACACTAAGAAATGACATAAATCAAGACCCTGCTCTGTGCGGAGCACTCTGGTAAGCCTGCTATGAGCCATGCCTGTTTTCCAGGCCTGCAGACTGAGGCCTGGAGAGATTAGATAACATGCTACAGGCCATGGCTAGTTGGCGGAGGGGTGCTGGACCCCAAGCCCGCCTGCTTTCAAAGCCCGTTCTCCCAGCCCCTGCCCTGTGCGGCCTCCTTTCCGGGCTCCCAAGCTCCCCTCTCCCCCACAGAAGCGGAAGCTGGAAGGCCTGGTGTGGCAGCCACTGTGCAACCTGGCCAAAGCCCTGGTCGGCCCTCAGAACCTGATCAAGAAACGTCTGGACAAACTACTGGACTTTGAGCGGGTGGAGGAGAAGCTGCTGGAGGTGGGCATCGTGACCTATGAGGAGAAGGAGGCCCAGCACACGTACCAGGCGCTCAACGCCCTGCTGGTGGCTGAGCTCCCGCAGTTCAACCACCTGGTCATGCAGTCGCTGGGCCAGATCCTGCGCACTTTCGTGGCTCTGCAGAGGGACCTTGCACAGCAAGTGCTGCAGAGAGCAGCGGGCAGCATGGCCCAGGTAATACTCCTGGGACTGGGGCACCTCTGGGGCATAGCCAGGCAAGGCCCCAGCCCCTCCAGTCAGCTGTTTGCAGGGTGGAATGGAGGGAGGTTGGGCCTTCCAAATAGGCTGTCGGGTCCTAGGAAAGGCAGTGGTGACCTTCTAAGCCTTTCTCATGCCTGTTCTCCCTCTTAAGTAGAGTCAGGCCACAAAGGCAAGGATAGGACAGGGCACATAGGCCATCCCAGGTTCTCAGAAGCAGAGGAGGCTTTGCTAGGAAAATAGCAGACTTGGGACCCATCCCTGGAATGCATTACAAATTGGTGACAGAGACAAAAGGTCCCTTCTACATGGTCAGCAGTAAGTATCTCAAACTGGTGTTACTGCTACTACTTCTAGTAGCCACCTCCTGGTGAGCGCTGGTTGTATACCTTTTCATGCATTATCTCATCTAATCTTCATAGCAGCCCTACAGAGTAGCTATTATCGTCATTTAAAAAGTAAAGATGAATCCAGGCACAGTAGCATATGCTTGTAATCCCAGTACTTGGGAGGCTGAGACAGGAAGATCACAGGTTGGAGGCCAGCCTTAGCAACTTAGCGAGACACTCAGCAACTTAGACCCTGTTTCAAAATAAAAAATAAAAGCCAGGCATGGTGGTGCACACTTGTAATCCCAGTACTTGGGAGGCTGAGACAGGTTTGCAGCCAGCCTCAGCAACTTGTGAGACCCTCGCAACTTAGTGAGACCCTGTTTCAAAATAAGGAATAATGAGTGACTCTGATCTTTCCATGAGGCCGGGATGTACAGGACTGGGGAGTGGCCGGGAGGCCAGTAGGGGGAGGTCTAGTCTCCAACAGCAGAAAGGTTGGGCCTTTCCTGATTGGTCCTGTGCTGTGGACTGTTAGGGCCTGGCAAGGATCCCCACTAGCCTGCTTATCTGTGTCCAATGGTCCCTTCACCTGGACCTGTCCCTGTGGGCAGCTGGAAAAGGCCTGGGAGACAGAAACCACCTCTCTGCAGCCTGGGAAGAAAGGCTATAGGTCAGAACTAAGAGTAACAAACAGGTGGCAACTCAGGGAGTTGGGATGCCTCCCTTAGCTGTGGGGTCAGACTCCTTGGTTGTCCGATGAGAATGCAGGATTCTTAACAGTGTCAAGGTCTCGGGACAGCACTACTCAGAGCTCCCTGGGTTGCAAAGAACATGCGCCCAAACCAACCCCACTCAAGCATAAAGAGTGCATTGATTGTGTAACCAGGAGGCTCGGGAGGGGCTCAGGGCTCAGGCTGGGCCTCATGCAGGACAGGGAATGTGTTCAGGGCTCTGGCGTTTGCCACTTCTCTTGGCTCCCTTTCCCTCTCCGGCTTGCCTTTATTTTCAGGCAGCGTCTTTTCCCCGCATGCTGGGAGACGTGGCTAGGGAGAGCTCCAAGCACGTAGCTTTACCTCTAGTAATTCAAGGGAAGAGGAGTGCTCCTCGCTCTCCCAGCCTTCAGAGACCAAATCTGCTGGGAGGGTTCTGATTGGCCCTGCTCAGATTGATTGTCTCCTTTTCGACCAATCACCGTACCAGGACCACCTGTCCATGGCTAGAGCACCATGACAGGCAATAGTACTGTACCACCAGAGAGAGGGACACTTGCTTGAAGGACACTGGGCTGGTAGGCAGACAAAAACAACAGCTGTCCACACAAAAAGGGTCACCCTAACACATCTGGGGCTGGAATGGGGGCAGCCAGGGACCCTTTGCCCCTGTCTCCCACATGAGGCTCTGCTGACAATGCCTGTCCCTCTCAGCTGCCCCACCACCACCTCTCCGAGCCGGCCTTCAGGAAGCTGGTGGACGACACCCTGCGCCAGACCAGTGGCCAGCTTCACTCCTTTCGAGAGAACTTTGAGAAGGTGCACCCACCTCCCACTGAGCAAGTAAGTGGCCCTGTCTCTTCCTAAAGACTGTCTAGTTCTTCAGCTGCCAGTGGGGGAGGCTCAGTCCCCTCTGCCCATCCTATGCTTTCCTTTCTCTTCCCAATACTTCCTGTTACTCTGGGAACTATTTTCTCTTCCCCTCCCTCCTTTCTCTCTGTGAGCTGGGGTTGGGTAGGATACCCCCCCACACACACACACACCTGCTCTTCAGGGCCAGTAGGCATAGGGGCAGCACGAACTGTTGGGTAAAGAATACAAAAACCCAACATTTTAATGCTAAGCGAAATTAGACAAAAGGATGGGCAAATGGTGCTAACATCCCCAAACCTCCAAGCTACACCCCCAGCCCGATTTTTTATTTCTTATTTGGAAATAGGGTCTCACTAGGTTGCTGAGAGCCTTGCTAAGTTGCCAAGGCTGGCTTTGAACCTGCAATCCTCCCATCTCAGCCTCCCAAGTACTGGGATTGCAAGCACATGCCACCACACCCGTCCCCCCATTCCTTTTTTTCTTTTGAGATAGGATCTAGCTAGGTTGCTGAGAGTCTTGCTGCATTGCCTAGACTGTCCTCAAACCTGTGATCTTCCTGACTCAGCCTTCCAAGTACTGGGATTACAGGTGTGCACCACTACACCTGGCCCCTGACCACTTTCTAATACGAGCTTCAAAACCAACATTTTAAATGAACAAAAAGAGCTGGGCATGGTGATGCACACTTGTAATCCCAGTACTTGGGAGGCTGAGACTGGAGAATCCAGGTTCATGGTCAGCCTCAGCTACCTAGTAAGGCCCTCTGCAACTTAGTGAGACCCTGTTTCAAAATAAAGAATAAGCCGGGCATGGTGGCACACGCTAGTAATCCCAGTACTGGGCAGGCTGAGACCGGAGGGTCTGGGTTCGTGGCCAGCCTCAGCTAGTTAGTGAGGCCCTCTGCAACTTAGTGAGACCCTGTTTCAAAATAAAGAATAAAAAATAAGCCAGGTGTGGTGGTGCACGCTTGTAATCCCAGTACTTGGGAGGCTGAGACCGGAGGATCCGGGTTCGCAGCCAGCCCCAGCTACTTAGTGAGGCCCTGCACAACTTAGTGAGACCCTGTTTCAAAATAAAGAATAAAAATATAGGGCTGGGGGTGTAAGTCGGTGGTCGAATGCCCTTGGGTTCAATCCCCAGTACTGCAAAAAAAAAAAAGAATAAAAAAAAAAAATAGGGCTGGGGGTATAGCTCAGAGGTAGAATGCCCCTGGATTCAATCCCCAGTACTGCAAAAAAAAAGTTTGAATAAAAAGTCATTTAAATATTTCTGATAGGGCATTTTTAAATTGCAAAGGATACTACATCAACTGCAGGATGGTTTAGAAAGCTCAAGAGTGCACCGAGGGGTCTGTGTTTTGGAAGTACCTGAAACAGCTACCAGGGGAGGGGCTCCCAGAGTGAGACAAAATCTGGATTTGGGGAAACTGAAGGTGTGTGTTGAATTGCATGTGAGATGGGAAGCGAAGGACTGTGAGACGGTACTAGGATTTCTCAGAAGGGAGAAAAGGCTTTGGGGTTGCAGAGAAATGAATAAAGGACCAGGAGAGCAGGGCAGGTGACGCTGGAGGGCAGAGAGCAGCGGGGATGAATCTGCCACGTGGGGGGGTGACTCCTAGGCCCAGTGTCCCCACCTCCCACCCCCAGTGAGAGCTGCCCCACAGAGGTCTGATGGGTGTACATCATGAACCCTGAACCTGGGGAAAAGGAAAGGGGCAGAAAACAGGGAATAGCAGCTATTCAACACACTCTGGCAACCTCTTCTCTCTTTCTACTTAAAACAAGTTAAAATGATATATATATATATATTTTTTTTTTTGGCAGTATTGGGGATTGAACCCAGGGGCATTCTACCTCCGAGCTACACCCCCAGCCCTATTTTTTTTTTAATTTTAAATTATTTATTTATTTATTTTCAGTACTGGGGATTGAACCCAGAGGCATTCTACCTCCGAGCTACACCCCCAGTCCTATTTTTTATTCTTTATTTTGAAACAGGGTCTCGCTAAGTTGCAAAGGGCCTCACTAAGTAGCTGAGTCTGGTGGCAAACCTGCAATCCTCCTGTCTCAGCCTCCAAAGTACTGGGATTACAAGCATGCACTACCATGCCCGGCTTTTTTTTTATTCTTTTTTTTTTTTGCGGTACTGGGGATTGAACCCAGGGGCATTCTAACTCCGCGCTACACCCCCGGCTCTATTTTTTATACTTTATTTTGAAACCGGGTCTCACGAAGTTGCGGAGGGCCTCACTAAGTAGCTGAGGTTAGCCGCAAACCCGGCTTCTCCAATCTCAGCCTCCCAAGTACTGGGATTACAAGCGTGCGCCACCACGCCTGGCTTAAAATGACATTTTTCTTATTGGAGAAGCAATTCATCCTTATTGTGGAAAATATGAGGAGACACGGAAAAACAAAAAAGTGGAAACACCTCTAACCCCAGTGTGTGTTGCAAGTTGGTAGGAAGAGACAGCCCTCTCCAAGCCTTCCACTCGACCACACGCCCCTCTGAATTCCTGACTGACCTGGCTAAGGGTGCAGAGCCCAGCAGAAGTGAGGAGGCTTTCGGGGCAGGAGCAGGCGTAGTGGTCTCTTTACGTGCCTCCCCCGGGGCCTTTTAGGGGTGCTGCTGTTCTCTGCATGGTTGGAGGGGGGTGGACCAACTGGAGAAAGAAAGCAAATGTCTGCTACCCCACTGGCTGTCACTACCCCAGCACCACTGTTCTGAGAAAAGCTGCCCTGAATCTACACTTCTGTTTGAAGACCTGTTCAGAAATATCAGTCTATCTTGATTCTTATTCTTTTTTTTTTCCTATGTGTGATGCTGGGAATTGAACCCAGGGCCTCGCACATGATTGGTGGGCGCTCTATCACTGAAGTTCGTCCCTAGCCCTGTCTATATACTTTTTTTTTTTTTTTGGAGGGGGAGGGTGGTTCCAGGAATTCAACCCAGGGTGCTCTACCACTGACCTACATCTCCAGCCCTTTTTGAGACAGGGTTTCATTAAATTGCCCAGGCTGACCTTGAACTTGTGATCCTCCTGCCTTGGCCTTCCAAGCAGCTGGGATTACATGTGTGTGTCCCTGTGCCTGGCTCCTGTCCTATTTCTTAATCCTGACTCTGCATTCCCACTGGGGTAAGAATATGGCAGAGAGAGTGTGTGCGCCCAAATATCCCCGGTGGACATTTCTGCCTGCTCCAAACCCAATACCTCCTTTGCAGAAATAATTATATGGAATATGTTATTTTTTTATTTATTTTTTTGCGGTACCGGGGATTGAACTCAGGGGCTTCTACCTCTGAGCTACACCCCGGCCCTATTTTTTTTATACTTTATTTTGAAACCGGGTCTCACGAAGTTGCGGAGGGCCTCACTAAGTAGCTGAGACTGGCTGCGAACCCGGATCCTCCGGTCTCAGCCTCCCAAGTACTGGGATTACAAGCGTGCGCCACCACGCCTGGCCTGGAATGTGTTATAATACACATGTGTGCATAATACCGTAAATGCATATATATATATATATAGCAAATATAATATAGCAATATATTTACAAATATTTATGATATAGCACATTTAGTTTTTCATTGATTTTACAAAAAAGAGGAACATCACCCAAGTCCCTTCTTGCTGATCTTTTTGCTGGAAACAGTGAATAGAAAAACAAAGGAAATGGCAGGAGGTTTCGGATGCACTGAAAGTGTCCTGACTCACTGTCTCCGGCTAGCTGGCAATTGCCTCTGAGCCCATCCTCCTGTGTTTCTGCTGCACCATGCACAAGGCTCCCTCCAGTGCCTTGGACCTGGAAGTACCCAGTACATGCTTGTGGGCCGGAAGCTCACAGAGTGGAAGAGAGCATGCTTCCCCCCACCCATGTGCATGAGGGGCCATATGTGCCAGTCCTGTGCTGGCTACTTAAGATGCCAAGTGGATAAGGACTGCTGCCCAGGAAGCTCACCGTTGAGTGGGGTGGAAAGACTTATGAAGGCATTTTCCCGTGGGACACCTTAGCTTGATGTCATGTGCAATTTAGGGCCCATCCTAGGAGTTTTGTACCTGAGAAGGTCCTGAACTTGAATTCATATTTTAGAGAATCCAAAAAGTTAGAAGTTCCTTCTGAAGCTGGGCGTGGTGACGCATGCTTGTAATCCCAGTATTTGGGAGGTTGAGACCGGAGGATCCGGGTTCGTGGCCAGCCTCAGCTAATTAGTGAGGCCCTCCGCAACTTAGTGAGACCCTGTTTCAAAATAAAGAATAAGAAATAGGGCTGGGGGTGTAGCCCGGAGGTAGAATGCCCCTGCATTCAATCCTAGGTACCGTCAAAAAAAAAAAAAAAGTTCCTTCTGAAATGCCTTTGGATGCTAAGAGCCAACATCTGCTAGCGAGGGCACAGCTGCCCCGGCTGGGTGGACTGTGCACTGACAGAGGTAGGCTGGGCTGGGACCGCTGGCTTTCAGCTCACATGGGCGCGGGCCATGACACTTAACTCAAGCCCCATGTCTGTCTCTGTCCTTCCTCTTCCCAGCCACTCCTTCCGGGTTCTGAGCGCCAGGTTCAGGCTCTCCTCAGCAAGTATGGCCCTGGGAAGCTGTACCAGGTGACAAGCAACGTCAGCGGGACTGGGACTCTGGACCTGGCTCTGCCACGGGGCCAAATAGTGGCCCTCCTTCACAACAAGGACACCAAGGGCCACAGCAGCCGCTGGCTGGTGGACACTGGGGGTAGGTAGGCCTTCTGGGAGAACCTCCACTGAAGCGGTGGGGAGATGTGGGCATTCTTGTGGGCTGCGCAGATCCGCGGTGGAATGAGCACAGGCGACAGACGCAGGCCCGCAGTGCAGCCAGCTTAGTGTCATGCAGAGGGACAGGAAATGCCCAAAGCAGGACTCAGTCGAAACATCTGTCATCCAGCACCTGTGTTCTGGGTGCTGTGAAAATAAGACAAGGACGCTACCTTGGGAACCTGCCAGGCTGTTGGAGTGGACAGATGTGTGGGGAGGGCTTCGGCAATGTCCTGAGAAATGGAGATACGCACAAAGAAGGGATGCTTGGATCCCGGCTGCACTGACAGGAGTCACACGTCCCCGTGTGGGCAGTGATGAGCTGGGCGTGGCTGTGGGGTGTGCTGCTCAGGTCTCGGTGACATAGGATTCTGGTTAGGGGACCCACAGAACATTGTTTTCCCCTTTGGACAGTTTATTATAATTGATACTTAGCTATTTTAAAGTTTATTAGATCTGGGTATGGTGGCATATACTTGTAATCCCAGTATTTGGGAGGCTGACAGGAGGATCATAGGTTCGAGGACAGCCTCACCAATGGAGTGACACTCTCAGCAACCTAGTGAGACCCCATTTCAAAACAAATGTAAAAAGGGCTGGGGGTATAGCTTGGAGGTAGAATGCCCCTGGGTTCACTCCCCAGTACAAAACCAACAACGAAAACTTGTTGGAAAAATATAACTAGTCCATAAGTGCACGATTGTATTATTATTATATAATACAAGGGCAAGTTTTAAGTCGGTCAATTTTTAAAAATTGATAAAATGAGGCAGGCCTGGTGTCTCAAGTCTGTAATCCAGTACTTGGGAGGCTGAAATAGGAGGACCACAATTTTGAGGCCAGCCTCAGCAATTAGTGAGAGCCTCAGCAACTTAGCAAGACCCTGTTTCAAAATAAAAAATAAAAAAAGGGCTGGGGGTATAACTCAGAAGTAGAAAGCCCCTGGATTCAATTCCCGATACCACAAAAATAAATAAATAGTAAATAAATAAATAAAAATTAAGAGAGTGGTACAACCAGGCAGAAATCACAGAAGAGCTACTTTGATGACTTCAGTAGGGAAATAACAGGATGGGTATTAAAGCAAGTGCCCTGGGCCCTGGGCTCAGAACCCAGCTCTGCCACTTTCCCAGCTGTGCAGTCTCAGGGGAGTCGTAGAACTGCTCTGAGCTCAGCTGACTCAACATAAGATGGAGGTAATGCACCAGCAATCTGAAGAGCTGATGTGGAGACTGGAATTGCTTGCCGGTTCTGGCACCTCACGAGTCCTGGGGAAGTGATGGCCCTTCCTACTGACAGCAAGCAGCGCAGCGCAGGAGCGTCTGCTGCACGAGAAGGAGCCGGCCACCAGAGAGGAGCAAGGCTCAGGGGAGAGGCAGTCCGAGGGAGGGGAAGCAGCCTTGCTCTTGGCAGCCACCAAAGGGACACGGGGCAGCGGTGCCAGCACCAGGAAAGCAGTTTTCTTTTTCTTTCTTTCTTTTTTATATTTACTTATTTGTTGGTTTGTTTGTTTACTTATTTATTGCGGTACTGGGGATTGAACCCAGGGGCATTCTACCTCTGATCTATACTCCCAGTCCTATTTTTTATTCTTTATTTTGAAACAGGGTTTTGCTAAGTTGCGGAGAGCCTCACTAAGTAGCTGATGCTGGCTGCGAACCTGTGATCCTCCTGTCTCAGCCTCCCAAGGAAAGCAGTTTTCATACCCACCCAAGGAAGAACTTTCTTTTTTTTTTTTTTTGCAGTACTGGGGATTGAACCCAGGGGCATTTTACCCCCGAGCTACACCCCCGGCCCTATTTTTTATACTTTATTTTGAAACCAGGTCTCACGAAGCTGCGGAGGGCCTCACTAAGTAGCTGAGGCTGGCCGCGAACCCGGATCCTCCAGTCTCAGCCTCCCAAGTACTGGGATTACAAGCATGCACCACCACATAAGGAAGAACTTTCTATGTCCGTCAGAGTTGTTTAAAATAGAGTGGGCTGTCCCAGTAGGGGACGAGTCCCTTGTTACTGGGGGCAAGCAAACAGAAGCTAGAAATAGTGATTGTGAGTGGGGGGGGGGGCTGGGAGGTTCCTCCATGACCCTGTCAGGTCCCCTCGGGTGCTGAGAAGCTGTGTTGGGGGCACTTACGCTCACTGACTTTCCCACCACTAGAAGGGGTGGGAAGGTGGCCCGCAGCCAGGTGACCTTCCTCGTGTTTCCTAGGACATCGGGGGTACGTACCAGCCAGCAAACTGCAGCTCTACCGTGTCGTTCCCAGCGAGGAGCTTAGCGGGCAGGTGGGGCCGCGCAAGGACGTCCGGCATTCAACACCAGAGCCCACCCCAGCCCCCAGCCTCCCCATCCCAGCTGTGGCCCAGGTGAGTGGGAGAGGGCTGCGGCTCGCCTCCCCTTAGCCACCTGGACTGGCCTCTTCCGGCAAAGTACACACTCCTCCTATCTGGAGGGGTCACCACCTTGTGAAACCAGCAGCCATGCCAACGTCGTGGAGAAAGGGGCCTCCCGACCTTGCCGCATGAACAATAGAGAGCCACCCCTCCAGCCGCCATCGGCAGGGCGAGCGGGGTCACTCACTCATTCCGTACTTGCTAGGCCTGGTGCGAGGTGGGATGGAGAATGGTGGACGCAGTCAGTCATGGTCCTTGCCCGCCTCAAACTGGGGAAAGCGATGACTAATCATGACACGAATAACTGACACGAGTAACGTGACATGAATAGGGCAGTGACGAGTGCCAGGGCCCTAGCTGTGGAGAGGTTTTTCTGAGAAGAGTAATGCTTTTTTGCCAGGCGTGGTAGTGCATGCCTCTAATTCCAGTATTGGGGAAGCAAGACAGGAGGATCCCAGGTTCAAGGCCAGCACATGGTAACTTAGTGAGACCTTCACCAACTTAGCAAGCACCTATTTCAAAATAAAATAGGGCTGGGGGTGTAGCTCAGAGGTAGAATATCCCTGGGTTCAATCCCCAGTATCCCCCCCAAAAAGATGCTTTCTGTCAGGTGAGCAGGAGTGAAATTGGATAAGGGAGAACACTGGGGCCGGTGGCACAGGCTCTTCAGAAAGCAGGCAAAGTCCAGTCACAGCAGAGGACAGACGTGTGAGGGACTGAATGACACCAGGGGGCGGGGGACAGTGAGGGACAGTTGGGCGAGGTGTTGCTGGCAAGGTGGGTGGGGACAGGCCAGCAGGGCCCATGGCCTTGGCGAGGGTGTAGTTTTTCTCTTAAAAACAGTGGGAAACATGTACACGCATGTTGGTGGCAGCATTATTCGTGTGTGTGTGTGTGTGTGTGTGTGTGTGTGTGTGCTACTGGGGATTGAACTCAGGGCCATTCTACCTCCGAGCTACACCCCCAACCCTATTTTTTATTCTTTATTTTGAAACAGGGTCTCACTAAGTTGCAGAGGACCTCACTAAGTAGCTGAGGCTGGTCGAGAACCCGGATCCTCTGGTCTCAGCCTCCCAAGTACTGGGATTACAAGCGTGCGCCACCACGCCTGGCTTTATTTTTATCTTGAAACAGAGTCTCATTAGGTTGATGAGAATCTCACTACTTGCTGAGGCTGTTCTCGAACCTGTGATCCTCCTGTCTCAGCCTCCCAAGTACTGGGATTACAGGCATGTGCCACTACACCTGGCTAGCATTATTCATAAGAACCCCAAAGTAGAGACAACCCAAATGTCCATCAACATGAATTGATGCACAAAAAATGTGATATATCCATACAATGGAATATTATTCAGCCATAAAAGGGGATGAAGTACTGACACACGGCACAGCAAGGATAAGCCTGGATCACACAGGCTAAGCGAAAGAAGTCAGACGCAAAGGGCCACAGACTGTAGTAGTCAATTGGTATGAATATCCAGGACAGGCAAATCCAGAGTGAAGAAGTAGATTAGTGTTTGGTGGGACTGAGGGGAAGGGAATAGGGAGTGACTGCTATCTGGTATAGGGCTTCTTTGGGGGATTGCTGGAATGTTCTAGAATTAGATAGTGATGATAGTTGCACTTTGTGAATATACTAAAAGTCACTGAACTGTACATGTTAAGAGAGTGAATGCTATGGGCACGTGAATTATATCTTTAAAAAAAAATGAAGCCGGGCATGGTGGTGCACGCTTGTAATCCCAGTACTTGGGAGGCTGAGACAGGAGGATTGCAGGTTCGAGGCCAGCCTCAGGAATTTGGCAAGACTCTCTGCAACCTAGTAGACCCTGTTTCAAAACAAAAGATAAAAAGGACTGGGGGTGTAGCTCAGAGGTAGAATGCCCCTGGGTTCAATCCCCATTACAAAAAAAAAAAAAAAAGCCAGGCGTGGTGGCGCACGCTTGTAATCCCAGCACTTGAGAG
>PVJS01039062.1:5665-19193 GCA_004027185.1 Glis glis
AGGAGAAGGGGGAGGAGGAGGAGGGGAGGAAGAGGGGAGGGGGAGGAGCAGGGAGGAGGAAGAGGGGAGGAGGAAGAGGAGGAGGAGGGAGGGACAACAACCAGGATGAGCTCCTGTGGGGGACGGGATGGACTCGGGTTCTCAGGATGAAGCGCTTTGGACCAGTCATGAGGCTGCCTCCCGGTCCTGCTCTGTTCCGGGCATGACCCGTGTGCCTCTCTGACCTGGGTTTTCCTTGTCTGCAAAGGAGACAATAATTCCCGTGTTCCAGGGTAGTAAAGGCTGTCTGTCGTGATCAGAGTAGTAAAAGCAGATGGACCCCAGAGATAAGGAGGGATAAAAAGGTGGGGTTGGTGCCGGGCGTGGTGGCGCACGCCTGTCATCCCAGTACTTGGGAGGCTGAGACTGGAGGATCGCAGGTTGGAGGCCAGCCTCAGCAATTTAGTGAGACCCTCAGCAACCTAGGGAGACCCTGTTTCAGAGTAAAAATTAAAAAGGGCTGGAGGTGTAGCTCAGAGGTAGATGCACCTGGGTTCCATCCCCAGCACCACAAGGAAAGCTTGATCCGCGGGCCACGTGCAGGGGAGCTCGAGCGCTCTCGGGCGGGTGCATGTTGGAGGGGAGACGAGACCAGGGCTGGAGGACAAGGAAGGATGGATGAGGAAGAAGGAAGACAGGGTAATGGAGCCATTGCCGCAAAAGACTCCTGGGCCCCGGAGACCGGTTGGATGGGCAGGTGAGTCACGGTGATGCCCGTTTGGAGCCTACAGGGAGGGAGGGGCGGGGCCGCCTTTGCAGATTTGGGCAAACTGGGACAGATCTGGGGAAACCGGGTGGAGGATGACTTTACTTTTTTGTTTGTCTATTTTGGTGGTACTGGGGATGGAACCCAGGGCATTCTACCTCCGAGCTACACTATTTAAATTTTTTTTTATTTTGAAATTTTTAATTTTAAATTTTTTTAATTTTTTTATTTTGAGACAGGGTCTCACTAAGTTGCTGGGGCTGGCCTTGTTGCTAGGGCTGGCCTTGAACCTGCGATCCTCCTGTCTCAGCCTCCCCAGTACTGGGATGACAGGCATGTGCTACCACGCCCAGCTGATTTTATTTTAAGCTGTGTCTGAGGTGACATTCAACCCTTGGCAGAGATGGCTCCAGTGTGGGGGACACAAACCCCGCCACTGCGGCCAGGAAGCACCGGTGAGGGAGGACGGCAGTGGACAGGTCTGTCCTCCGCGTCACCTCAATTTTCCCCGCTCTATTCCAGCTGCAGGGCCCATGTTGGACGGGTGCACATGACTTTCCGTCCCAAGGGGACACCAGAGACTGCAGCCAAGCGGCACAGCCTCCGTGCAAACACACACTAGAAACCCGCGCGTGTACACACGAGAAGAACCCAGAGGAGCCGTGAACCCGGACCCCCAAGTCCCACGGCTGACCAGCGCCGGCGAGCGGCGGGACTCCGTGTTAAACACTCTGGAATGTTCCTGGCTCCGGATCTCATACTGGAGGACGTAAAAACTTCCAGGGAAAGACATCCAGGGGGAATCGCCTCCCGAAGTTCTTATGTTTGATTTTTCAAGTTGTCCTGTAATCTTCTCAGGTGTTGTTTTAAGGGAAGTTAACACTTCTGATAGGACTCACCAGGCCCCGGGGAAACGGTCCTGGAGAGGCGAGATGGCTCATCGCCCGTGTTCCACCAAGACAGCCCTCGCCAGGCGTGAGACAGATGTGCGTGCAGACTGTGGAGCCCTGGCTGTTCTGGGGACCGGGAGGGTGTGTCTAGAGTCTGGGTTGACTTGTCTTTCCTTTTTTTTTTTTTTTTTTTGGTACTGGAGGCTGAACCCAGGGGCATCCTACCTTTGAGCTACACCCCCAGCCCAATTTATTTATTTAATGGTGCTAGGGATGGAACCCAGGGGCATTCTACCTCCAAGCTACACCCCAGCCCTATTTCTACTTTTTATTTTGAAACAGGGTCTCAAGCTGGGCGCAGTGGCACACGCCTGTCATCCCAGTGCTTGGGAGGCTGAGACAGGAGGATCGCAGGTTCAAGGACAGCCTCGGCAAGTAGTGAGACTCTCATCAACCTAGCAAGTCCCTCTTTCAAAATAAATAAAATAAAATAGGGCTGGGGGTGTAGCTTGGAGGTAGAATGCCCCTGGGTTCAATCCCCAGTACCATACACACATACAAAAAAAAAAAAAAAAGAAAAAAGAAATAGCTCAGACAGACAGCAAAGTAACCAAAGTAGTACAATAAACATCCACATCGCTGCTAGCTGAATTAAACAAATCTCACTACATTTTGGTCGACTATTTCTTTGGTTTTATTTATTTATTTATTTATTTACCTCCTTATTTATTTACCTCCTTATTTATTTATTCTACCTCCGCGCTACGCCCCCGGCCCTATTTTTTTTTATGCTTTATTTTGAGACCGGGTCTCACGAAGTTGCGGAGGGCCTCACTAAGTAGAGAGAGAGAGAGAGAGAGAGAGAGCGCGTGCGCATGCGCGAGCTGAGGCTGGCCGCGAACCCAGATCCTCTGGTCTCCGCCTCCCAAAGTACTGGGATTACAAGCGTGCGCCACCACACCCGGCGGTTTTATTTATTTTTAATTAATTAGTACTGGGGATTGAACTCAGGGGCATTCCACCTCCTAGCTACACCCCCAGCCCTTTTTGGTTTTTATTTTGAAACTGGGTCTCGCAGAGCTGCTGAGGAGGCCTCGATTCCTTTGGTTTTAAAGACATGAAAGCCCACAGGTGTCGCGAAGCCTCCTTGGAACTCCACAGCCTCGCCTCTCCCCTGGCCTCTCCCTCTGGCCTCCCCCTCTCCCTCCCCCTCTGCCTCCCATGGGAAACCCCGTTCCAGACAGCGGAGGCTCTTTCTCCCACCTGTGTTTTTATACTTTAGTTACATGAATGTTTTGTAAGCAGTATATAGTTTCGTTTTATAAATATTTTTGTATTGCATGTAAACAATCACAGTGCGTTTGTTTTGCAACTTGCTGTTTTTCCTCGGCCTTATGATAAAGACTTTTCTACTTTGTGTGTAGCGTGTGGTCCTGGTCTGGGGTCTCTGCTCAGCGCGGAGGACCCAGGCTCCCTCCACACTGCGCTACCCTCAGCTTCGCGGTGTCCCTGGTCCTTGCGCTGTGTCTCACGGTCACATCTGCTGCCACGGCTCCCAACAGCATATTCCTGTCTAAGGTAGAAAGAAGCAGAAAGCGCCGCGGGGGCTTGCTCTCCTGACTTCAATTCTACCAGGAAACAGAAGCCGCCGGCTGCTAACATCTCAAAGCCAAAGCATGGTTCCCATGGCAGAGAGAGAGGCTGGGAGGAAACGTCTGGAGAGGACAAGGAAGGGAGCTGACCGCTGTGTTCCTCCCAAGCAAGGACTGTGCTCAGCAGGTGCTCGTGAGCGGGGGTCTGACAGGCGCGCTACGGTTCTCAGCACGCAGGGAGCCTTCATCAGGGCGATGAGGAGCTGGGCGCGGCTTCAGCTGGGCTGGGCTCCGTGAGTTTTCTCATCCTATTTTTGCAACCCTGTGACAGGCATTATCAAGAAGAAATGGCATTGCAGGGTCGCTAAGCGACTCGTTGACCGTGTTCACCTCCTAGCGAGGAAGAGGCGGACCCGGCTTTGATCTGCAGGAGTCTCCATGTCCATCCAGGCCCGGGGCCTATCCCAGACCTCAAGTCTGGAGGGAGCCGAGAGCTCATCAAACCTGAGCCCTTGTGCCGGGCGTGGTGGCGCACGCTTGTAATCCCAGTACTTTGGGAGGCGGAGACCGGAGGATCCGGGTTCGCGGCCAGCCTCAGCTCGCTCTCTCTCTCTCTACTTAGTGAGGCCCTCCGCAACCTCGTGAGACCCGGTTTCAAAATAAAGTATAAAAAATAGGGCCGGGGGTGTAGCGCGGAGGTAGAACGCCCCTGGGTTCAATCCCTGGTACCACAAAAAATAAATAAATAAATAAACCTGAGCCCTTTATTTCCATGGTGCTGAAACAGCACCAGAGAAGAGAGGCAGCCTGCTCAAGGTCACACAGCAAGACTGTGGCAGGGCCAGGCCCGAACCCAAGAGTCCTCGCTCCCACGCCACCGTTCTTTCTGCCACACTGGGCTGCCTGGACACGTCGCTTTCGTCTACTGGTTTTTTTGTTTGTTTGTTTTGTTTGGTGCTGGGGTACTGGGAATTGAACCCAGGGGTGTTTTACCTCTGAGCTACACCCCCAACTTTATTTTATTATTTTGAAACAGGGTCTCACTAAGTTGCCGAGCCTGGCCTCAAACCTGCAATCCTCCTGTCTCAGACTCCCAAATACTGGGACGACAGGCGTGCGCCACCGCGCCTGGCCGCATGTTTCTCATCTTTGCTGGCAAAGAAACTAGAACTGGTTGGACCGCCTGTGCCACAGGATTTTTGCAGCAAGTGGATTAACACAAAGCTGGTGACTGGCTTGTCAGCGGCCACTGGGAGGCAGTGTGGCCCCAGGGGCCGAGCCCCGGCTGGGAGTCAGGCGTCCCTGAGCCTCAGTGAGCTCAGTCCCTGGGCTGTCCTGTGAACACACACTCTTCCCGCCAGGCCCCCACGAGGTTGTCTTGGGGACCGAGTGAGGACAAGCTGAGGTGTCAGGGAAGGACGCGCTGAATGCCCTCCGCTGTGCCACCTGCCCGGGACGAGACCCCGGAGACAGGATGGGGCCCAGACAGCCAGCGCGGGGAGAGACAGCCGTCAGAGGAACGTGCTGGGAGAAGTCTGTTCCCAGTTAAGTCTCTGAACAGATTTGAGGAGACTGTGATGGCCGGCACCGAGTGTGCCTGGCATGGCCCCTCAGAGTGCGAGCCACGGGAGAGCTGCTCGTGCAAATGGCCCGGGCTCACGCTGTTCATACACACTGGTGTGCAACTAAGCAAGACTGGAAGCCCCGAGCATCCGTTGACTAGAGGCGATCACAGAGCCAGGCTCTAATGCAGGACAAGAAGCTCTCTGCAAACCGACATGGAGGGACCGCCACGAGACACCGAGAGAAGAAAAATACGAGGTGCAAACAGTACATTTAGGATGCTAGCATTTTTTTTTTGGTCCATAAAAAGCAGTGGAGAATATAGAATGTACTTATTTTTATATGCATAGAATATTTAAAGCTAAGCTGGGCGTGGTGGCACACGCCTGTAATCCCAGTACTTGGGAGGCTGAGACAGGAGGATCACAGGTTCAAGGACTCAGCAACCTAGCAAGACCGTTTCAAAATAAAAATAAAATAGGATTGGGGGTGTAGCTCAGAGGTAGAACGCCCCTGGGTTCAATCCCTAGTACCAAAAAGGAAGGAAGGAAGGAAGAAGGAAGGAAGGAAGGAACTTAGTTATAAGAAACTAGTGTAGCCAGGTGTGGCGTCGCACACTTGTAATTCCAGTACTTGGGAGCCTGAGACAAGAGGATCACAGGTTTAAGGACAGCCTCAGCAAGTAGTGAGACCATCATCAACTTAGTGAGACCCTGTTTCAAAATAAAAATAAAAAATTGGACCGGGGGTGTAGCTCAGAGGTAGAATGCGCTTGGGTTCAATCCCCAGTATCAAGAAAAGAAAAAGAAAAGGGAGAAAAAAAAAAAAGAAAGCAGCACCCTTAGCTGTCTCTAGGAAGGAAACCCGCAAACTAGAGGAAGAGGAATATCACTAAATACCCTTTTGTACTGTTTTATTTGGGGACCGTGGGAATGCAGTATCTATAGAGAGGGGTGGAAGAGGAGGAGGAGGGGGGAGGAGGAGGAGGAGACGATGAGGAGGAAGAGGAGGAGGAGGAGGAGGGGAAAAGGAGGAGGAGGACAAGGAGGAGGAGGAGGCGGCAGCGGCAAGGGGGTCTGTGAGGGGGTGGGAGGGGAGGAAATTTGCTGAAGATGGCGGGCCCAGGGCCGCAGTGGAGGAACCCCCTTCCAGGCTCATCTGAACGTCTACCTGCCTGCGCACACCCCCGCGCACACGCATCAAGGCCTCCGCGCCAAGGTTAATCGCCAGGGAGCTGTAAGGATCAGAGGCCACACAGGCTACAGATAAGGAACAGGCAAGCGGTCAGGACAATGTCATATGACGGAACTGTCCCCAACCACGCCGAAGGAGGAAGTCCTCACGGCTCTGACACGGCGTGAGTGCCAACGTGCGTGCGTGCGTGTGGTGCTGGGGACAGAACCCAGGGCATTCTACCTCTAAGCTACTCCTCCAGTCCTATTTTATTTTTATTTTGAAACAGGTTGATGAGAGTCTCACTCCTTGCTGAGGCTGGCCTCGAACCTGCAATCCTCCTGTCTTAGCCTCCCAAGTACTGGGATTACAGACATGCACCACCACGCCCGGCTCAACCTAGAGAAACTATTACTCAACCTCCCTCACACTCCAAGAGACAATTAAGAACATTCACACCACCACTGTTCCTAGAAGCGAAAAGTTGAAAGCAGCCCCGCTCACAAATAGTGCCATGACTATTCTCCCTGGTGTCGCCCTGCAATGGACCCTGTACACGAGGGAAAGGAGCGCGCTCCAGCCGCACCTCTCAGAGCGCTGCATCTGGGGACTAGATCGTGGGTGGAATTAAAAAACCAAGTTGTAGCCGGGCGTGGTGGCACACACTTGTAATCCCAGTACTTTGGAGGCTGAGACAGGAGGATCGCAGGTTAGAGACCAGCCTCTGCAACTTAGAGAGGCCCTCAGCAACCTGGCGGGACCCTGTTTCAAAAGAGCTGGGCGTGTAGCTCAGAGGTAGAATGCCCCTGGGTTCCATCCCCAGTGCTAAAAAAAAAAATGTAAAGAGAATAGGAGAGAGAGAGAGAGAGAGAGAGAGAGGAGGAAGGAGAAGGAGGAGGAGGAGGAGGAGGAGGAGGAGGAGGAGGAGGAGGGGAGGAGGAGGAAGGGAGGAGAAGGAGGAAGAGGAGGATGAGGAGGAAGAGGGGGAGGAGAAGGGGAGGAGGAGGAGGAAGGGAGGAGAAGGAGGAAGAGGAGGAAGAGGAGAAGAGGAGGGGAGGAGGAGAGGAGGAGGGAAGGAGGAAGAGGAGAGGAGGAGGGGAGGAGGAGGAGGAGGAGAGGGAGAGGAGGAGGAGGAGAGGTAGAGGAGGAGAAGGTGAGGAGGAGAAGGAGGAGGACAGGTAGAGAAGGGGGAGGAGGAGGAGGAGAGGTAGAGGAGGAGAAGGGGGAGGAGGTGGAGGAGGAGAGGTAGAGGAGAAGGGGGAGGAGGAGGAGGAGAGGTAGAGGAGGAGAAGGGGGAGGAGGAGGAGGAGAGGAGGATGAGGAAGGGAGGGGAGGAGGAGGAGGAGGAGGAGGAGGCAGCAGCAAGGGGGTCTGTGAGGCCGTGGGAGGGGAGCAGTTATCCTGGTCCCAGGAGGGGTGGGGGTGTCCCAGGTGTGCCCAGAGGCACAGGAGGGACAAGCCGCTGTGGCCCAGGAGAGCAGGCGTCCTGGCCCCTCGGACTCCCTGGCCGCAGCCCCCTAGTCCCAGATGGCGCTCCTGGGTCAAGGACAAGGCCAGTTTCAGACAGTCCCTCCAGTCCCCTGCTCAGCCGGCTTCTGTTTCCAGAGCTTGGCTTTCAGAGACCCTGGGTCTCTTATCTCCGACCTTCACCCGCTGGGAAGTGACTCTGAAGTCACTCCAGAGTCTTCCAGCCAGCAGCGGTGGCCCTCCTGTCCCCTCTCCTAGCCGCCTCTCAAGGACCCAGTGTCCCTGCTGATCCCACATCTACATCGGGTGGTCATCACCCAATAGCACTCCTTTAACGGGAAACCGACCCCCCGACCACGGGGGATTGTGGTCTGAGCGGCGAAACCTGGGCACTGCTGGTGGAATCCGGGGTCCCCGCAGGGGAAGGCAGGCTCTGGACATAGTGTGTGGGACAGCAAGAGTAGAGTGCCACCCAGCCAGGCGCACGCAGGCCTGGCCTCAGACCCCAGCGCACTCTCCCTGCCCGCCTGTCCCCTCGATCAGGGTCCCCAGCCAGAAGCTCCTGGCTGGGCCACAGCTGGGTCAGGAGCAAGGGGGAGCCGTCAGGAAGAGAGAAGCCAATCAGCACGCAGGCCTAGAGCAGATGCCACCAGCCACGGGGCAGCCACGGGGCAGCCACGGGGCTGTGTGTCGGTGCCATGCTGTGGCCCCACCCTCCCGTGGGAGTGTAAATTGAATAACCGATGGTAAAACTGGCAGAACCTTCTAAACATTTACCTGCCCCGTGACCTCGCAATTTCACTCCTGGGGTACACTGGAAAGATCATGTCCACCAAATGACAGGGACAAGAGTGTTCCTAGCGGAGTCATTCTTGTGTGTGTGCATGTATGTGTAGTGCTGGGGATTGAACCCAGGGGTGTTCTACCTCCAAGCTACACCCCCAGCTCTATTTTATTTTGAAACAGGGTCTCACTAAGTTGCTGAGGGTCTAAGTTGCTGAGGGTCTCGCTAAGTTGCTGAGGCTGTCTTCAAACCTGTGATCCTTCTATCTCAGCCTCCCAAGTACTGGGATCACAGGCATGCGCCACCACACGGGGCGCAGGGTCGTTCTTAACAGCCTCAAACTGGAAGCAGCCCAGTGTCGGTCAGCAGCAGGATAAACAGACTGTGGCGTCCAGGAACAATGGAATACTCTCAGCAACAACAAAAAAGCAAACTGTAGCTACACGCCAAACAGGGTTCAGCTCAGAAACACAATGTTGAATGAAAGATTGACACAAAAGAACACATGCTATAGCAGAGGGGGGGGCACCTGTAATCCTGGGACTTGGGAGGCGGAGAAAGGAGGATCGTGGGTTTGAGGCCAGACTCAGCAACTTAGTGAGCCCTGTTTCATAACAAAAAGATAAGAAATGGCCAGGCATGGTGGCGCATGCTTGTAATCCCAGTATTTGGGAGCTGAGACAGGAGGATCGCAGGCTCAAGGCCAGCCTCAGCAACTTAGTGAGGCCCTGTTTCAAATTAAAAGAATATAATAGGTCTGGGGGTATAGCTTGGAGGTAGAATACCCCTGAGTTCCATCCCCAGACCCCGCGCACACACACACACACACACACAAGATTAAAAAATAAGCCGGGCGCTGGTGGCGCACGCTTGTAATCTTAGTACCTGGGAGGCTGAGACAGGAAGATCACAAGTTCCAAGTCAGCCTCAGCAACTTAGTGAGGCCCTCAGCAACTTAGTGAGACCCTGTTTCCATATAAAAAATAAAATAGGTCTGGGAGTGTAGCCTGGAAGTAGAAGGCCCCTGTGTTCCATCCCCAGTACCATAAATAAATAAATAAATAAATAAATAAATAAATAAATAAATAAATAATAAATAAAATAGGGCTGGAGGTGTACTCAGAAGACAGAATGCCCCTGGGATCAATTGCCAATCACACACACACACACACACACACACACACACACACACACACACACGAATGACTTGGCTCCAAAAGGGCTGAAGGTACTAAAATGTAGAATGCTCCTGAGTTCAATCCCTGGTATCAAAAGAAAAAAGAAAGAAAAGCAACTTGTGCCTCACCTTCTGAAGACACTGTACCCCTCCTTTCCCAAGTCCCAGCTCTGGCAGAGTGGTAGAGGCCAGCCTGGCTGCAGCAGGCAGGATGGGAGACAGCAGCCCCAGGGCTGTCCGAGGCCCCAGGCTCCATCTCCCCTCGTCCTCTCACACAGCAGGGCCCTAACCACGCACCCCCTCTTCTCTCAGAGCGCAGAGCCAAGCCGGGCCAGGAGAGGCCTCGGGGAGGCTAATTCACATGCAGGTGTTAATGACAGCTAACCGCATGGAAGTGGCCACGCCACCAGTGTTCGCCAAACATGCACAGACATCCAAGGGGCTCCTCCCTGTTCAGACCCTCCAATGGCTGCTGCTCCTACCACGCACTGACGCTGGCCCTGACTGGGGTTGTCTGCGAGACTGGTGGGGTTTGCAGGCCTGGCACGAACCTCACCACCTCACAGGCTTCCAGCCAGGCTGGCTGTTGGCTGGTGGGCCCTGGGGTCAGGATCTGCACAATCCCTTCCCGAGACCGGGCCTTGGGCCGGCCACTTCATCTACCTGAGCTGCCTCCTGTCCCACCCAGCCAGCCATCTTTACTCCTAAAATACAGTCATGGTTTGGATTCGGGGTGCCCCCTAGCCCTCGCGGAAACAGGGTGGCAATGTTGAAGTGGGGCTTGGTTGTAACCTCGGCAGTGGATATCGGAGCTTTCTCCCAGGACCCGGCCACCACTCCTTAGCCGGCCGACCTTGGTCGTCTTTGATCTGGCTGGTCTGGTTCCTTGTTTCTGTGAAATGAAGGCCAGGTGGGTTCGAGGTCTAAACTTGAACCTCTGCTCATGTGACCGACCCCCTTCTGTCCCGGCTGCCCCTATAGATGTGAGCAGCAATGACGGCAAAGGAGCCGTGGGCGTCCTGGCGTCTCAAATCCAGCGAGTTCTGTAGAGGTGTCCCAGGGCCGCGGCCACGGGAGAGTTGAGGTGGAGGAAGGCGGGCTGGACCTTCCTCGGCCTTCGGTGGCCGGTGTGAGCCCCCCACGGCACGGATCACACCAGACACAGCACAGGGACTGCTGCCCATTAGAACATTTATTTCTCAGAGAGAAAATAGTTTTCAACAGTCATATTATAGTAGGTAAAATTAACTTCTGTATTCTTTACAGGCATAGATTTTTCTGTTTATTACCTCTCTTATACCATCTGTTATAAACAATTCTAGAAAGCAAATAAAGTCACTTTCTACAATAAATAGAGCATCGTGTGCTTCACAGCAGACGCGACAGAGACACGCGGGCCCCACGCCACAGCAGGATCTGAGCCATTTCCCGTTCTACATAGAGCATTTTTAAAAAGGAGACTCAGACTGAAAGACTCAGAGATTGAAAAATAGACTAAGAGAAAGAGTTAGGGGGAGATAGACATGGAAAGGGTGGGGGGAGAAAGCCCCGAGACCTTACAACACAGGTTTAGACAAAGGTCACAGAGCCCACAGCTGACCAACTACCTGGGGAGAGGGGATATGTCGTCGGTTCCTTAAATAAACCACACTGTGCGGCCGCACACGGAGGGCTCCAGTAAGGGAAAGTTCAGGCCTGAATAAGTTAGAACAGTATTTTACAATTATATACACCACGTCCTTCCCTAGCCACACGCTGTGTTGCATTTTCACCGTTGTACAAAATCCCAAAGCCCGTCCTCTATGCTCCGGAGAGTTTGGTTGGTTCCCTTTTAAACTCTGGCTCGTGTCCCGTATGTATAAGAAGTTGGTGTGTGGTTGGTTTTAAAAAGTTGAGTGTAAAAATGGCAGTGATCTCCCCAGTGACTGTTTTGTCCAAAACTCCCCTATGAAAAATTTAAAACAATTAAAAAGAACGTCAAGTTAAAAATCAATATGGCGGTCAGTGGCCTGCAACCTGGCCCGCGACTTTGGTGCTTAAGAGAAAAGAAATGCCCGGAGAGTGGCCGTGGAAGCCTCTGGAGGCTGCGGTGGTCAGTCAGCATTCCCCGTTCACAGTTTTTTCCTTCCATTTTTGAGAAGGTGAAGGTGGGGGAGTTGAAGAGAAAGAGTAGGGGACAGAGTGAGGTGCACAGCCGCGGCCTGGCTTGGGAAGGGTGGCGGACACGAGGGCTGCCATGCCACCGCCGAGGCAGAAAGAAGCTGCGGCTGCAGGTGCAGAAAAGGAAAGCCCGTGACAGGAGGCGAGGGCACACCCGCGCCCCGACCGCCCCAACATCCAACATGGAGGCTCGACTCTGCCCACCTCACGGCCACACGGGGCGAGCACGGAGGGCACGGAGCCGCAGCGTGTGGGTACAGGGAGGGTGCTGGTGCCCGGGGGCCTCGCGGTCTGCAGAGAAGAGACACCTACCCGACATAGCAGCTGGCCAAGAGGGGGCTGAGACACCAAAGGAGGATGTCTGCTGATGTTTCTGTCAGTTTGGCACGAGAGAGAAGAAGGAAGGAGCCCAGGAGAGAGCAGGCCTGGATGGAGGGGACGGGAGAGGTGCGGACGGGGAGGGAGCCCGTGGGTTCCCGAGGGGCCCTGGCACGGCCACAGTCTCTGGGATGGGTGTGGGCGTCGCCTGCCCTGAGGTGTAGTTAGCTGGGAGGGAGGAGCGCCGCTGAGGCTACTTCTAAGTGGTTCTTCAGCAGAGCCGCGCCCAAGGGACCCCGGTGGGAGTTTTTGGCACACAGCAGGCCCTCCAGAGGAACCATGCGATTGGTCACAACCGGGGCCTCGCCCTCAGTGGGGACACAGTGCAGTCCCTGGCCTTCCATCAGAGGGGGACGCTGCCAGCCAGTCTGGCTGGGGCAGAAGCGGCTGCTCTGTGCCGGTGGACGGAGGCGAGGCCGGGCAGGCAGCCGCAGCCCAGGCCCGCCCTCACAGGTAGGTGGAGGCGACGAAGGAGTGCGGCCCCCGGACACGGCTCAGGTGGATCATGGCGCGGTCGTAGGCCACCTGCACCGACTTGCGAATGCTGGTCTTGCGGCCCTCCAGCATCTTGAGCTTATCCACGGTGTCTTCCACACCCAGGGGCAGGACTTTGTCCCTCGGAAGCCACTGCCTGAAACACAAGCGAGTCGGGAGACTGGAACACACACATGGTGGGTCCTAAGCCTACAGGGTCCCCTGGCATCCACGGGCAGGACGAGCAAGGACGGGGCGGCCTAGGGCAGAGGAAGGCAGGTGGGGACTAGTACGCGCAAGAGCCGCCAAGAGCCAAGTGGAGAAGGCCACAAGCCGGGTGTGCAGGGCGGGGCAACCCGGGGCCTGTGAGCAGCCAGGAGAGACCCCGCTGCTGTCCCAGAGGGTGGGACGAGTGACCCTAGCGGGCTCTGAGCCACGCCTGCCCTGGGGGACGAGGGAGCCACGGCTAGGAAGTGGAGCTGGTGCCAGATCCCCACGGCCTGCGCCAGTGTGTGTGCGTCTTTAAAGCGCCGGGTGAGGTAGCACACGGCCTTCAGAGCCAGACCCCGGCTTGCATTCCAGTCCTGGCCAAGGGCTCTTGGCTTTCTGAGCCTCAGTTTCCTCCTATGAAAAATGGCCTGTGTGCTGAGTGTAGGGGGCACATGCCTGTAATCTCAGTTCTTGGGAGGCTGAGATGGGAGGATCGCAGGTTCGAAGCCAGCCTCAGCAACTTAAGACTCCTGGCAACTTAGTAAGACTGTTTCAAAAATAAAAAAATTAAAGCTGGGTGTGGTAAGGCATGCCTGTAATCCCAGTACTTGGGAGGCTGAGACAAGAGGATTGCAGGTTCGAGGACAGCCTCAGCAAGTAGTGAGATTCTCATCAACCTAGCGAGACCCGTTTCAAAATAAAAATAAAGCCAGGCGTGGTGGTGCATGCTTGTAATCCCAGTACTTGGGAGGCTGAGACAGGAGGATCACAGGCCAGCCTCAGCTACTTAGTGAGGTCTGCATAACTTAGTGAGACCCTGTTTCAAAATAAAGAATAAAAAATAGGGCTGGGAGTGTAGCTCAGAGGTAGAATGCTCCTGGATTCAATCCCTGGTAACACACACACACACACACA